>PVIJ01011268.1:0-55574 GCA_004024925.1 Scalopus aquaticus | reverse complement strand
ACACCCAGGACCAGGACCAGGGCAGGAGAGTGAGGAGCCCAGTTGGGGCAGACAACTTCAGCACAAGTCCAGAGCTCTGGGGGGGGGGGGGGCGCTGTGAGCGCCATGCAGGAGGCTCTGAGTAGTGGCAGAGTCCAGTGTCGAAGTAGATGGGGACCCTGACCCTCCCGCTGACATACCTTGTAAGGCAGAGCGGTTTGTGGGAGGGATGAGGTCAGTGCAGAGAGACATCCCCTTTCAAGAAGTTTGGCTGATGAGAAAGAGGGAGAAAAAGACAAAGGCTTGAAAGGCTATTTTATAGAGTGGAGATTTAATTGGAGTTTTAGCAACAGTGAAGGCAGAAGTGAGAGGTCAGCAGAGGGTCAGCCGGGGGTCATAGGGTGAGTGGGTGAGTCAGTCAAGTGCTGACCCAGCCAGATAACTGTCCAGGCTTCTGGTGTTGCTCCCTGATGAGCCCCAAACCTTCTCCGTCTGGCCCCAGGTTTTGGACATGTTGCTCTGGTTTTCAGAGGCCGTGGGTGTAGTTGAGAGCAGCGTGTTTTAGAACTGGGGTGAGAATTCTGTTCCCAGTGTATCCTCCAATGCCTGGGGAGCAGCAAGCCTGTTTCTGTCACCTTTATGGTCCTGGCCCCAGAGCAAGTGTGTCTACTCACATTTTCTCTTTGTCCCTTGTCTGGAACAGATTTTTCCAGGACTGATTCTCTCTGACATAAAACCGGCCAAGAGGATGAAGTTCAAGACTGTCTGCTACTTGCTCGTGCAGCTTATGCACTGCCGGAAGATGTTCAAGGCTGAGATCCCCTTCTCCAATGTCATGACATGCGAGGATGACAAGGTAGGAGGACGGACTCTGAGTCCCCCTGGACCTGTGAGGCAGAGTTGGCTGGATCAGCCTTCAGCTTTTACATTTGATAACCTGGTAAATGATGTTCAGAACTGAGTTGATTTTTCTACAAAAATCTTTTTATTATCTTGTATTTTTTTTTCAACTTTACTTTTCATGCATATAGCAGTAAATTTAAGCTAAGAACCCCAGCCTTCTACCTTCTGGATATTTCTGGGCACTCTCAGTCATGCATTAAGTTTGTGAGTGTGTGTGTGTTTACCCGGAATCTATAATTACAGGGCTTTCAGGTGATTTTCTTTGCCATTTTATCAAGGAAGAAATACCAAGTCATTGAGTTGCTGCTCCGCAGAGTCAACTTGACTGCCAGGACTGGGAGCAGGTCCGGAGAGTGAGGAGCCCAGTTTAGGCAGACAACTTAAGCACATGTCCAGAGCTCAGTATCAGGATAAATAATAGTTAATGCAGTATTTTTAAAAATCAAATTTAACCCAAAAGAATCCATGGTGAATAAAACAGCAACATTTTAGATGAAGACAGGACAGCTTGCTCTCTTGGAACCTGAGCCAAGGGCTGAGCTCCTGCAGGGCTCCTCAGAGAAGTCAGTGGGGACGGGGCTGGGGCAGAGTCACCCTTGGACCCTGGCTAGGAGGACTGGGTTGAGGATGCCTGGGCATCTAGACATTTTGGGGGGCTGAGTGTGCTGACTTGTAAGCTCCTCAATTCACACTGTGGTTGGGAACCCCACAGCATCTCTGGCTGCTCCTCTGGGAGGGGGTGACCTCTACTGTGAGCTAGAACCCAGCTGCTCAGACCTCAGAGTGCCAGCGCTGGTCCCCTGGCCTCAGAGACCCTTGGGTTTGGGAGGAGTTGCACATCTGGGTGAGTGGCCCGTCATCTCTGGCCACCTGTACCCACCTCTCCTGACCTTAGTGTGCAGGAGCTCCTGGGACTCTGCTGCCCTCCTCCCCGTCAAGTGCTGCCAGTGTGCAGGCACCCCTTCCTTCTTTCATGCCAGCCGCTGGGGGCACTGCCAGGTTCCTTACTTCCTGTGTCTGCCACCCCCTCACCTCCCTGGCCAAAGACATCAGCTTTCTGGCTTTGTAGCCATTCCGTTTCCCCTGGGAGCACCCAGCCCTGGCGCCCCTAGGTTTTGTCCTTCTATCCCACGGTCTTCCACAGGCCTTTGCTGTGTTCTCAGGCCTCCACAGTCCCAGGTCCAGCTCCAACAGCCCTGGACATCCCTGGTGCTCCAAATACTTCTGCTGTTGCCTGGCTGGCCTTGCACTGAGGGCCCTTATAAGCTGGGTTTGTGCTTTGTTCTCAAACATCCTGCATCTGAGCCCCCTCCTCTCCATCATGCTGTATCATTTAGACTCAGCTCCTTTCTCTGTTTTTTCCATGCCAGATCCAGATGCCAGGCCCCTCCGACCTTTCAGGGGTGGCCTTCCCTTGGGTTGGCCCTTTCCTGCCTTGGGGAAGGCCTGCTGCCCTTGCTGAGTTCTGTGCCATGGGCACGGGCACATGTGCTCCCGAGTCTGCACCTGCTCCCATCATTCTTACTTCCTTGTCCCTCACTCTAGGGGCCAAGGCTGAGCTCCCTGTTTGCTCACAGCTCCCTGCCCAGACAGGATTGTCCTACTCTCCACCGCTCTTAGCAGCCAGCCACTATCTCCATACCTGGCCCAAACACTATCTTCTCAGCGCCGTGTGCCTTGGTCTCCATCTGTGACCCCTTATCCTAGTAGTACCCTGATTCCTGTCTCTTGCCTCTGTAGCCGGGCAGTTCCCCTTCTGCAGAGGGGGTGAGACAGCCCAGCCATCAAGAGAAGATGCTGTGGGCCCTTGGCGTGTCCCTTTATCATCCAGGCATTGAGATTAGTGAAAACAGGTTCCAAACAGGGAGGTGAGCAGGGAGGTGCACCATGGGAAGGTATCAGATGGTGAAGGCGGGGCAGGGACAAGACTGTGGCCTGGGGGCTTGTCCGTGCTGGCTCCAGAAGGATGGAGAGGAGAGAGGCCACACCCTGGTGGCTTGGCCATTTGGGGAGGATGGCATTAGTGCCTCCTCGAGTGACCCTGAGCAGAGCAGTCCCCTGCACCTTCTCCCCAGGGACATTCCTGAACCCCCACATATGCTCTACGATGAAGTCTGTCTCCTATGGTCCTGTCTTCTATTTTCCTGTACCTGCAGACCCTACATGTGCCGTTCCCGCAGTTTGTAGTCCAGGTGAGCTTGGAGATGCATCTGGGGAGCTCATTCCTCTGCTACCCAGGCCTTAAAATTGTGCTTGTGAGAACTTGTGTCTAGAGTTCTGGGGAGCAACTCACGAAAGTACGTGGTCAATCTCAGACCACCGTCCCACTTGGGTTCCAGTGTTTGGTCCTGGCTGTGGGGATTCAGCAGTGGCCTTGGCTGTTGGGTGGTGGTGTCATGCACAGCGCACCTGGCGGTCCTTTGGCGGGTGACCAGGCCTCGGGGGATGGGCTCAGGACTGCCAGCTATGACCTGGCTCCAGGTCATACCCGGAGGATTATTCTTTTTGATACTGCAGGGACAGGCTCCTGCAGTTACCCTCACCCTCTGTGTGCTTGCTCTGGTTATATTTTTTCTTTCTTTCAATATCCCTTCCTGACTATAAAAGTAATTTATTATACAAAATATAGAAACATAATAAAGTGCACAAAGAAGAAAATGAAAAACTATTTATATTCTTACCACCCACAAATAACATGTTGGTAGCATTTCAGTCCCTCCAGTTTGAGTATATGTGTATATTAAATTTTGAATAAAATTGCCCAGATTATATACAAACAGTTTGGTTGCTTTTTTTTTTTTTACTTGCCAATGTATCATAAACATGATATATTTACTTAACCTCTATTGATATTTAGGTCATATCTACCTTTTTTGAAATCTAATAATTCACAGCATTTATGTTCATAAAAGTACATTTACATCTCTGATCATTATATTTTATTTATTTATTTTAAAGATTTATTTATTTATGCATACAAGACCTGGGGTGTAGGCCAGAGGTGTGGGGTGGTAAGAGGATTCGCCAGAGACAGAATGGTGAGCAGAACAGGCAGATTGACTGAAAAACACTGTTGAAGGGAGCAGTGGGCGAGTCAGGAGAGGTCTGCTGTGCCATGTGGGAATCTCCCTGGCCGGGTATTGAACTCATGCTGCAGGGGCTCTGGATAGCTTCATAGTGCTGTGCCTAACCCGTTGCGCCACCAAGGAGGCCCTCTGATCATTTTATAAAATTAAATCCAGTGAGTTAAATCTCTGAAAGAGTGGGATGGTTAGATGGCTGTGCCAGCATCATCTGAGATAGCAGGTGTAGACCTGCCTTCTGGGCCAGTCCCCTGTGGATACAATCTATTCTCTCTCTAGTCTCCTGACATTAACAGTAGATTTGTTCTTTCTAAAATGTATGCCCAGAAGCCTTGCAATTCTCTCCCCTTTCCTGAATGCTGTTTTTGTCTTTTCCATACTTAAAAATACCTAAACATATTTAGTATTACTAAAGAAGAGTAATATATACTCATGGTACCAAAATAAAACTCCTAAATTGTTTATCATTTTAGGTTTCCTTCTAGAAGGGTTTGACCTTGTGTCAGAAGGGGAATGCAAATAGGAACTTATAGCTCTCTTCCAACCTCTTCTTTTTATTCATTGACAGACCATGTGGACCTTGGAAGCTGATGAAAATTCCAGTCATTTTATTAAAAAAATTGTTTTAGTGAAATTTTATTGACTTAGCATTGGTTTACAATATGTTGTAAGTTTCATAAATGACTTCACATCTCAATATATGTATGTATATCTCAACATGCCCACCACTAAAGTTGTAGTGCCAACTATTCCTCCCACCACCCCCATCTCCTTTCCCTTTGCTAGCCATCATGTTTTTCTCAGAGTCTAAGAGTTATTTTGTAGTGTTTTGTTAGCTCATTTTCTTTGTTTATTTTCATTCCACATATGAATGAAATTTTCTGACTTACTTTAACTTGGTATAATGACTTTAAGTTCCTTGTTATAAAAAAGCAACACTTCATCTTTTTTAATGGCTGAGTAGTGTTCCATTGAATATCTCTCTGTCTGCCCCCCACCTCAGATTTTTAATCCAGTCATACATCAGTGGGCATTTAGGTTGTTTCCATGTCTTGGCTGTTATAAATAATGCTGCTGCAAATGTATGGGTACATACATCTTTTTGAATTAATGTTTTCGTATTCTTTGAATAAATACCTAGGAGTGGTATTGCTGAACCATATAATACTTTTAGTTTCAGTTTTTTCTTCATACTGTTTTCCATAGAATTTGCATCAATTTATATTCCCACCCACTGTGTATAAGAGTCCTTTTTCTTCACACCTTTGCCAACACTTGTTCTTTCCAGTATTTTTGATATAGACCATTCTCACAGGTATGAGGTGGTATTTTGTTGTGGTTTTGATTTGAATTCACCTTGTAGTAAGTGATATGGAACATTTTGTTATGTGCCCAATAACCAAAGCAATCTTGAGAAAAGAGAGGACATGCAAGTGTCATGGTCCCTGACCTCAAACTATACTACAAAACAATAATAATCAAAACAGTATGGTATTTCAGCAAAAAACACATTCACTGACCAGTGGAATAGAATTGAGAGCTCAGAAATAAGCCCACATGTATATGAACAGTGAATTTGTGACAAGAGTCAGTACCACACAATAGAGAAAGGAAAGCCTCTCCAACAGATAGGGTGAGAAACCTGGACAGCCACTTATAAGAAAAAGAAAAAAAAAAGGAAGAAAGAAGCTACACCATTATTTAACTCCATACACAAAAATGAATTCAAAATGAATTAAAGACTTGTATATCAAGTGCTGAAACCGTAAAATACATAGAACAAAAAATAAGCAGTATCCTCCTGGACATTGGGCTCAGGGTTGTCTTTGGAAACTCAACTTCAACAGCAAGGAAAATAAACAGATAGGATTACATTAAACTGAAAAGCTTTTGTTCAGCAAAAGAAACTACCTTATACACATACAGATAAAAAATGAACTTGTAACCTACTGAATAGGAAAAGATATTTGTACATCATAGGTTGCCAAGGAGTAAATGTCCAAAATACATAAAGAACTGATACAACTCAACAACAACAACAACAAAAAGCTCAATTGAAATACGAATAGAAGATCTGAATAGACACTTCTCCAGGGAAGACATACAGAGGGTTCAGTCATTTTTAAGTGGCCAGAAGGCCTTCACCTGCACAAGCACTATGCTGGTGCATGGAAACTTCACTTCTAGAATTTGTTCTCAGGGCCATTAGTACTGAAAACATCCTTTTTAAAACTATCTTAGTGAATTTTGTAAGGACAGCCTAGGGTAACTTTGTATTCCTGTGCTTAATGGCATGTATAATTTAAGTTTTCATAACTTGCCAAATTGTCCATAGGTGTTTGCTGAGTTCACCCCTCCGTCAGCATTCCTGAGTGCTTGCTAGCTGGCCCCTCATCAAGGTCTCAGCACACTTTACCTATTGCTAATTGCACTATGCTTCATCTTCCCTCCTGTTTCAGGTCTGCCTATGACCTCTCCTACCTAGTCTCTGGGGTTGTTGTTTTAATAGTGGATATAAATATATACCTGAATTTTCTATCTGAATTTAATCAAGAGAAGTTTTAACTTCAATTTGGTCTATACTTATTGAAACTAATGCTTGTTGAAGTGGAGTTTCTTTTACTTCCCTTGGTATACAGTAATGTTATCTCAAATGGTGAAAATTTTATTTTTCTTTTCTATCCTTCATAAAATGATAATGGTGAGTGGCATATTTTTTCATTCTGACTTTAATTAACTAAAACAGAGTTTTGCCATTGATTGTGATCCTTTTGGTTAGAAATATTAATAGATCCCTAATTATCTCAAGAAAGTAGTTCATGTGAATGTCAGTACTTCTTTAAAATGCAAGAGGTGGGAATTTTAGGAATTATTGTTTATTATCTCTCGAGATGGACAATTGGCTGGTGGGTTCCTCTGACTCAGGTGGCAAATGGCATTATGGGACCATACAATGATTTTTTGACATTTAATAGTTATTTACTTTGATTTTGTCCCCATTGGATCAGGGTATTCAGATACATTGCTGGGTGTCCATCTTCTCCTCGCTGTCCAATGACTTCCCATTCTGTCACCAGACTGAGAACCCCAATGCAGGCCAGTACCCACTGACGATGGTGAAGAGTCAGACCAGAGGCTTCCCACCTGGGAACAGCCTGCATCAGTGTTGGCAAGCTGCTGGATGCAGTGAGGCTCTGGTTGGGCTGGGTCTGAGCCTGACCTTCTCATTTCTCAAGTCTCAGGAAGGACTTTGTGGCCTGAAGACAGTTGCCAGCTGAATGTGGGGTGTCTTACCTGGAGTTATCCTGACCGTGTGGGTCCCTGATAACCTGACTTCATGCCCTCAGCTTCCCCTTCCCCTTCTAGTCTGTGTCCATTGGACTCAGCCCTCACACGGACTCTTCTCTGTCCAGACTGTAGCAGCTTCTGGCAAGGAGGTTCTGTTCCTCCTCCATCACAGCAGCCATGGCCTTGAAGTGTAGAAACCTGGAACCTCAGGCATGACTATTCAGCCAGCACACCCAAGTGATCAGTGTCCCAGCTAAGCAGTGTGACCCTCAGACATTAGTCATTAAGAGAAGATGGTGCCTTTACAACACCTCACAATTTAGATGAAACCGGCAATTCCTAGTCAAGCTGCAAAGAGTAAAGAGACCCATGGAGAAATGGAAATCTGAATAGCCCTGTGTGTTAGGAACTTGAATTTGTGTTTAAAATTCCCCCAGAGGAGACTCCTGCTTGCATGGCTTTGATGGCGGACGCCCTGTCCCTGGGGAGGAGTGAGGCCACTGAGCACACAGACTCTTGCAGAGATAAGAGGGAGACCGCTTATTCAGTGACTGCTTCATTGCTAGGGTGGGACCCCAGGACTGATTGGGGTGACCCTGGAAGGTGTCAGCTGCTCCGCCATTTTGGCCACTGTAAGTCTTGTCTACTGCTCCCTGTTTCAGGTGGAGAAATTCTTTGGGAAAAGCTTGAACAATGGCTTCTTTGCAGAAAAGAGAAAAGTCAACAGTTCTTAGGGTGATGAGTGGTTCCTAGAAAGTCATCTGTGACGTGGTGTTATCCAGTAGAGCCTCATGGGGCTGATTGCTCCTTCAGCACCTGAGGGTTGCTGACAGCTTGGGAAGACTGGGATTAGAGGCACTGACTAACCGTAGCTTCCCAGGTGCCACTTGAGAGATGAGAGTTCTCAGGGGCCTACCAGTCAGCAATGGGTTTTATAGCCTATATGAAGAAAAACCCAATCATGACAGAGAGGTCAGTTCAGACAAAGGTCAGGTCAGGGCTGATACGGAAACTCCACAGTTATCTTTATCTCACCCCGTCTATTTCACTCTAGCGTGCTTGATCTGTTGCCTCATGAAAAAAAAAAAATAATGGGACTCTAGTCATGTGTCCACTTTCCAACCAGCAGGAAGGAGGCAGGGCAATCAAGAGGTACACTCCCTCACCTTGAGGATGTTCCCTAGTACGCCCAAAGGCACATCTCATTGTGGATAGCTCATGGATCAGAACTCAGACATGTGACGGCACTGAGACGGCCGGGGATGTGGTGACTGAGACCGCTGCACTTACAGAACTCGGGTTCCTTGATCCAAGGGGCAGGTAGGGGAGCCTGCCAGCAGTCTCTGCTACATGCTTGCCTCTGAGGCCCCAGCATCAGTTGGTTCATGGAAATGTCCTAGTGCTTTCTGGTCTTTGGAGACCAGCTGACATGAGTGACTTAGGGTTCAAGGAATGGCACCTAGACATGTGAGAAGAGGAGAGGAGACTGAACATCCACTGAAGGAAAGCAAGGTGAGCTTGAGTGGCCAGAGACAGGGGGAGATGAGATGCATGAAGACGAGGCTTCTCTACCAGCTTATTTGCCCAGCGCGAGGCCTGGCTGCTTCATATCCCCATGCACATACCCTGCAGTGACCAGGCGCATTCACACTCCTGCAGTGGATGGGGTGCGGCTGAGGGTCTCCTGTGACTCCCAGGAGTCCATTTTGTGGCTTTGAGGAAGTTATAGGCATGTCTGCCTTGTCCAGGGCCTCAGTGCTGGCCTAGGCTTGTGGAGGTTGAATACACACTCCCAAACTGTTGCTGCCGACTTTGGTTTGTGTGGCAATGAGTGGTGGTGCTCCTGCCGTCACCATGAGGACTGGTGATGGCCAATGCCAGGCTCACTCTGGGCCGGGCAGCCTCTGGCTCTTTACAAGTACAGATGTCCTGATCCTCACGAGACTGTTTGCACTCACAGAGGGGAAAGTGAGCCCAGAGAGGGCTGGCTGCTCACTCAAGGTTGCACAGCACATATGGTTGTCAAGTCCCTTCACTTAAACTACTGTAGGATGACAAAGGAGCTCCAAATGTGAAATTTCACATCAAAACGAGCAACAAGTTTTATTTTAATTTTTGTCTGTTATTCAATAAATGTTTGTTGTTGAGAAGTAGAGAAAAGGGTGAGATGGGGGGTGGGGAGAAACTCTGCTATTCCACCACCAAGAAGTGGCCACAGTGCAGGAGCCACAGTGAAATGATCAGAAAAATATCCCAAGGGAGGAGGTGAGTGGGATCGATGCTGCACAACAGAGACTGGGGGTCCCCGAGCGCTGAGGAAGTCAGTTCTCTGCTCCAGAAGTCAGTTCTGGTTATGTCTTTGCCTCTGCAGACCCTGGGCCAGTGGACAGATGAGCTGCTCAGCACAAAATAAGCACAAACATCTGAAACTCAGCGATGGCAGTGCCTGCGCACTGATGCCTTCTCGGTGGACCCCTCACAGCAGGATAACCAATGTGCTGTCTCACAGACACAACATCAGGGTGGTGGTGGTTCTAACATTTACAAATGTGTTAGGTCCCAGGAGGAGGAGAATTCACAGGAGCACAGGGCACTAACACATTAACTGGAAGGCAGGTTTCACAGCTCGCAGTTCCTGCTGTGCGTATCCCAGAGGAGGCAGGACTGCCGTGCGATCCCAAATGTGATCCCGTGCCTTGAAAAATGCACGTTCGCAGACATAGTGGCTTAAGGAGAAGTCTGGAGAGATGCTGTTGAAAGGCTCATGACTTATTTCCAAGCAGATTGTGGGTAACTTAAGTTTTATTTACTTATTTAATATGTGTCGAGCTTTCTGAAGGAGACCTGAGAGAGCACCATTGCACACATGGAGCTGTGGATTCAGGCAGCCTGTGCGGGGAGGCTCTGGTGCCCCTCACCAGTGTCACCACGGTCACATCTTGTGTAACTGGCGGTGTATTCACACTCAGAGGTGGGCACTGAGTGCGGCGTGTGCAGTTCTTGTCATTTCATCATGAGGCAGGTTTGTTTGGCCACCAGCTCTCTCCCGATACAGAACATTTCTGTCACCACCAAGGCCTCCCCCACTTCCTGAGCACACCTCCTGTCTCCTCCCAATCGTGCTGAATCCTTGGCTCCATCCTGGTAATTTTGTCCCTCAGGAATGGAATCATGCTATGTAGTCTTTTATGTTGACTTCTTTACTCAACACTATGCTCTTGAGTCATTCGGGGTTGTTGCCTGTGTCACCTCTTTCCTTTTCATAGCTGGCTAGAATTCCGTGGTTTGGATGGACCACTCCCTCTTGAAGGACATTCGGGTTGTTTCCAATTTTGCCTACTACCAATAGAACTGCTGTAAACACTCATGGGCAGATTTTTGAGTGGACTTTAGTGTTCATTTTCTGGGATAGATGCCCAGGTGAGCCATCTGGATCATGGTTTCGTTTTGTTTGTTTGTTTTTTTTTAAGGAGACTTCCCAACTACTTCCAGAGTAATTGTACCATTTCACATTCTCACCAGCAGTGTACTGGTGGCCCAGTTTCTCTGTATCCTCACCAACACTTGAAATAGTCACTTTTCAAAAAGAATTTTAGCTATTCTAATGAGTTTGTTGTGATATCCCATTGTGATTTTATTTTGCATTTTCCTAATAGCTAATGATGTCAGACATCTTTTCATTTGTATTTTCTCTTTATGAACTGTCTCTTCATGTCTTTTGTTTTCTAATCTGATTACTTGATTTTTCATACTGTTGTCTTTGAGATCCTCAGAAAATTTTAGGTGAGTTTTTTGTGTGATAGATGTGGTTTACAAATATTTCCCCTCCACTATTTAGCTTATATTTTCATTCTCTTAGGGGTCTTTCACAAAGCAAGTGCTTTTTTAATTTTAAAGCTTTCCAGTTTATTGATTTTCTTTAACAAACTGTGTTTTTTGTTCATGTTTAAGAACTCTTTACATAGCCCAAATCTGAAAGATTTTCACATATTTTCTTCTAAGAGTTTTATACATTTGTGTTTTATAGTTAAACCTATGATGAGTTAACTTTTTTATAAAGTGTGAGGACAGGGTTCATTTTTTGCTTATATGTATTGTATTGCTCCAACACTATTTATTGAAAAATTTTCCTTTTTTTTTTTTTGAGAAAGAATGTGATATTTTAGTCCCATTACCTTTTCATTTAATATTTAGAATACCTACAAAAAAACAATCTTTCTGGGGTGTTGACAAGAATTACGTTAAACCGGTATATATCATTATGGAGAACCTTGTCATCACTGAACCTTTTAATCCATAGCATGGTAAGTTTCTTCATTTATTGAGATCTTTGATTTCTTTAATCAGTGCTGTGTGGACGTGAGCATACTAGATTGATCCTTTTTTGTTTTCTTTTTTTAGATTTACATCTAGTAGACCCCTTTTCCTAGTGATTGTAGATAGTACTATATTTTAATCTTGTTCTTTACATGCTCTGCTACTATAAAGAAATGCCATTGGGTTTTTAATATGTATCTCATGTCCCATGATCTTGTAAAACACATTTGTTTGTTCTAGGGCTCCCCCCTTCCCTCAGGATTTTCTATGTAGATAATCATGTCATCTGCAAATAGAGACAGTTTTCTTTCTTTCTGATTTGTTTGCTTTTTCATTTCATTTTCTTACTTTATTGCACTAGCTGGAGTTTCTAGTACTGTGTGAATAAGAAAATATCTGCCTTACTCCAGATCTAGCAGGGAAACATTCAGTCTTTTAACAGTGCGTGCAGGTACATATTCTATAGTTAATCTTTATCCAGTTGGGAAAGTCCCCCTAGTTTTCTCACCATTCTTAGCAGAATGGGTATCGAATTTTGTCCAGTGCTTTTTACTGTATCAATTGATATCATTATGGGATATTGTGGATTACATTTGAGTTAAAATATTTAACCAGTTTTGCAATCCTAAAAATTGTCATGTCATGTATTTCTATTTACGTATTGCTGAATTCTATTTGCTAATATTTTGTTAAAGGTTTTTTGTATTTATATTCATGGGAAGTAGTACCTCTAGTTTTCCTTTTTCTTAAAAAAGATTTATTTATGCGTACAAGAACTGGGGTGCAGGCCAGAGTGTGGGGTGGTGAGAGGATTCACCAGAGATAGAGTGGGGAGCAGAACAGGAGGATCTACTGAAATACACTGCTGAAGGGAGCAGTGGGTGAGACAGGAAAGGTCTGCTGCGCCATGTGGGAAGCTTCCTGGACGGGGATCGAACTCGTGCTGCAGTGGCTATGGATAGCTTCGTAGTGCTGAGACTTAACCCTTTGTGCCACCAGCAAGACCTCTAGTTTTCCTTTTTTGTGCTGTCTTTAGTTTTGATATCAGGGTAATACTAACTTTATAAAGTAAATTGGGAAGTGTTGCCCCTCTTTTGTTTTCTGATATAGATTGTGTAGAATTGGTATTATTCTTTAAATGTTTGATAGAATTCCCAGGTGAAACTATTTGGAGATCGCTTTCTTGGGAATTGTAAAGTTATGAATTCAGATTCTTTAATTATCACAGGGCTATTCCAATTATCTTTCATTCTGGGTCAGTTGTTGTATGTGTGTTTCAAGGTCTATGGTAAACTTACACTGCATTTTGAATTTACTAGTGTCTTTTCTCTATTTTTCTTGGTCACTCTTGCTGTAGATTGGTTAACTTTATTGGTATTTTTGAAGAACCAGTGTTTGTATCATTGTTCTGTGCTGGACACTGACCCACCCATGGCACATGTGGGCCCTGCAGCCCTCCACACAATACTACCACATAGGTGCCATGGCACCCCATTACAGAAGGGAAATCTGCACAGCAGTGGCACTATAACTGGCCTGGGGATCTCCCTACCAGCAGGTGGTGGACCCCAATTACATCTCAGATCCCCAAGTGCAGCCTAACTGCAGAGGGCAATAAACCCAAAGTGGAGGGAGCTTGAGTTCTTTTCTTCAGTAAGTGGAAAATTTGATCTTTTCTTTTCACAATGGTTGCAGCGGAGAGCATTGAGAACAACTTCAGAGAAGCTCCGAAACCGCTCGTCTTTCTCTACAAATGTTGTCTATACCACTCCGGGCACGCGTGTTAACAGGTACATTGGCCGCCTCCTGGAAGCCCGCCAGACAGAGCTGGAGATGGCCGACCTGAACTTCTTCACTCTGAAGTACAAGCAAGCCGAGCGAGAGCGAAAGGTAGGTGCCCTGTCTCAATGACCAGAGTTGCTGGGCCCCAGACACAACTACATTTGCTGGCCTTTCTCCTGGTCTTTGTGGGCATGGGCACCATCCTTCTCCTCCCTGTAATGGTTCTGAGCATCCTCGGTACCCCTGGGAAGACAGAGTCTGCATGTCTCCTGGAAGCTGGGCCACTGATGGTCAATTCTGTGTCCCATAGTACCACCAGCTTCAGGACGAGTATTTCACCAGTGCTGTCGTGCTTGCCCTCATTCTGGCTGCCTTATTTGGCCTTGTCTACCTTCTCATAATCCCACAGTAAGTGTTGTCCCGTGTCCCTCCATCAGATGAAGTTACTGGGAATGTTTTTATGTTCAGGTTTGATTCCCAGGGTTTCTTCCCTGTCACGCCCAGTGTTTGGGGATGCATGGTCCACGTACCACTTCTCCATTTACTCAAGTAACTCCTTGAGCAAGCCTTGATGGCAAACGTGTGGGACTGGTACTCTGGATTTTCAATTTTTAATTTACTCACTTCTAAGACACTTATATTATCTGTGTCTCTGTCCATATACCAGTGACTTCATGATAGTGTCTGAGGGAAAAAAAACTACAGCATATTTAATGGACACATTAGATTAGTTTCTAGGTGCATGGCATTTTCAGAAACATTAAAATGAGGAAAAGTGACCTTTGAAAAGAAAGAAAACTGTAGTGAATTTTTAAAAAAGATTTATTTATTTATGCATACAAGCTGGGGTACAGACCAGAGGCATGGGGTGGCAAGAGGGTTCACCAGAGACAGAGTGGGGAGCAGAACAGGCAGATCGATGGAAACACAATGTTGAGGGGAGCAGCAGGCGAGGCAGGAGAGGTCTGCTGCGCCATGTGGGAATCTCCCCAGCCCGGCATCGAACTCGCATCACCACTGCTGACAGCTCCACAGCACAGCGCCTAACACTGCACCACTGGGGAGGCCCAAAAACTGTAGTGATTTTAATAACATTTAATTATAAGTCCAAGTGAATTTGACAGGGTTTTTTTTTTTTTAATCAATGAAGACCCCAGAAAACCTTCCCCTTCTCCGCACCAACATCCTTTCTTAGTAAACTAATAAACCTCCTTATTGGAGTAATTCTCCTGAGAGATTCAAGAAAACACATGGAAACTGTCTTATCCTTCCTTGCCCCCCAGACAATGTAAGCACATGGTGAGAGTCACCACCTTGATGTCCCTATATGGATCAAACCTTTCCTAGGGAACCCCTTCCCAGACAAAGTACAGTAAGAGCAGAATCCAGTGGCCACGTCCAACTCTAGTGCTTCCTTCATGAGGAAGACACGTCTGGGATGTTCTTGGGACTAGAACTCCTGCAGACTGCAGGGGTAGAACTTGGGGGTGGACATGAGAAAAGAACCAGCTTGTGCAAGACCCCAGAGACTTGCTGCTTTTCCCTAAGGCTCTGCTTCTTCCTGAGGACTGGAGGACCTGATGGGTGGAGTGTGGGGTGTAGGTTGCTTCCCAGGCACTTTTAGGGCTTGCCTTACCTGGCCCCAGCTCACAGTAATCGCATGTCTTCTATGTCCAGGAGTCTGGCTCTCCTGCTTCTGTTGGTGTTCTGCATCTGTTTCCTGGTGACCTGTGTTCTGTACCTGCACATCACCCGGGTCCAGGTATGTACATGTACCTGTGTTTCACCTAATTCAGGAATATTCGTGAATGTATCCTATACCTGTTTATCACCTAGACAAGTACATGTGTGTACATGTCCTGTACCTACACATCCTATGGTTAGGTATGTGCATAACTGCTGCCTATTCTGTTAGCAGCACTGGCCAGGAAGTGGAGGCATTTTGCCCCCATGCCCTCCTGGAAGAGAGAAAATGTTGTCCTCATAGCAGGAATGCATTTGAGCACCTCGTGTGCCAGACATTGTTAGGAGTTCTGGGAGCCTGCCCCAAGGACACAAAGGGTTGTGACTGAGAGTGATTAAATAAATGAACAAGAGGTGTGATGCTTTTCTCCCAGAGTGGAGCTTCCCTTGGGTCAGGAGAGTGTTGGTATGTTGTGTGTTTGTGTCATGGATTGGGGCATCCACACTAGCAAGGATTGTGCTCTTACTTGCTGGTGTGTGTGTTTGGAGCCACAGGGTGAGCTTGGCAGCCCTGTGCATCATGGTCACAGGAGAGGACTTGGTTTTTCCGAGTCCTTCATTCCTTTCTCACATCCCCAGCCATTGTCTCTAAATGTTTCTTTCTCTTTTCTCTTCACTGTCTTGCCTGGCAGACCCAGTGTTATTTTTGCTTGTTGTTGAAAACAGCCACTCTTGAAAAGGTTAAATCTAGTTTTATTTGTTTGACTTTATATCAGTAACTTTTGACTTTTTTAATTTGACGAAATGCTATGTATTTCGACTCTATTTCCAGCTCTTTGATTTTCACAGGTTGAGTGGCATTTGTTGTGGTAAACTTTGAAATTCCCGACTTCAAGTAAGATTACCTTAGTCACATAATTTCCAGTCACATAATTTCCATAATTGTTATGTTATAGACATAACAATTGGATGCTAATTTCTAAAGCCTATCTTAGTCATCTCTAGTGTTGGGAACATATGTGCCAGTGTGGACAAATAGCTCGAGACATGCGGAAGCATGAACTGGGGAAAACAGCAGAGACTGAGACCTAATCAATGTACCTAGCATATGCTGTCCCAGGTTGTATTTTTTCACTTGCTAGGTTTCCATGGAATTGACCAAAGAGGGCAAGGTGGCTAGTTACCTGCTTTCCTGTATCAATCAGGGCTCAAGAAGGCTAAGGACTTTCTTACATGACTGTGAAGCAAAATCTGACCCAGACCTTCTGTCTCTAAGTGGTATATTCAAAATGAAACCACGTGATTTCACCAAATACCCATGTCCTCAGAGATCAGAAAATGCCTGCTGTCTGCCTGGAATCAGTTTCCTTTACTGAAAAAGCTAGAGATAGATCTAGTAGTGACATTAAACACAAGGTAGCCCAGATTATCTGCCACAGTACCATCACACTGATATGGCCTTCTCCTGCAGGGTTGGTCCAGCTGCACCAGCCCCTTTCTGAAAGTTCACTCTTCCCTTCCCATGAGCCTGAACATTTTTCTAAGTTTCTGATGTTGAAGTGAAAACTTTTCAGAGAGCTGCAATTGGTCTGCCTGGTGTTACTGATTTTGGAGGACAGGAACCACAAACAGGAGAGAGAGGCGCTCCAAAGGCTGTCCATGGGACAGGAGAGGTGGCTTGAGAGTTTGAGGCAAGAGCTGAAAAAAGATAAAACTGGTCATCCAGATGCAAGGACCCAGGGCTGTTGGCCATGGGCATTTCTGTGCAGGAACCAGAACTGAACCAGATTAGGTCAGATGGAAGAGTGGTCAGGATTGTGTTGAACTGACCACTAGGCCTCTGCAGATTCATGGTGCACTCACTCTTTGAGAGTTCATCCCTCTGTTCAAAAGAAAATTTCACTTTCTAGGAGAAAAGGGAAACCTTTATTTAGGGGTCAAAACAAAGAACTGAGCCATGTACCTAAGAGGAACTTAGTTAGAACTCATGTGTGTAGGCCATTAGAAGAAGTTTTATAGCCCACTGGCCCCCAGCTCTGAATGCTGTGATGCCCAGATCCTGGCCCTAACCAACCTTGCTGTGAGCTGCAGGACTGCTCCCAACCCTGTTCCCAACCCCTGTCCAGCCCCAGGTGCTGCAATGCCTGGATCCTGGACCCAAATAGACTTGGAGTGAACTCATAGCACCACATCAAACCCTACAAGCACCAGCTGCCATACCCACCAACCGGTAAATGCCCAGAACAGTGGAAAAGGAGGACCCACACACAACTAAAGCCCAACTACTGAACAAACTGAAAGTATATGATGTGTAGAAAAAGAAATACAAATGGCCAAGCAATTCCTCAGGGGACCAGTAGATCATGGAGAGAAAACAAATATCCAAGGCCAACTCACAGAGACAAAAAAGAGCTTTTATTCCTATCAGATACAGAAGTAAAAACTGCCATATTATTAAGAAAAATCAAAGAATTGGAACAATACAAAGAAAACTGTTTTTTATAGCATTCATTTGCTTCTTTGAGTTTTCCTGCATATCTCTAAATTGTTTTTCTGAGTTAGGATCAAATTTGAAATGCTAAGTAAGAAAGTGGTAGAAATTCAGACAGTGGATAGGTCAGTGGAGGAGAAGAAAAATTCTATAGAAAGTCAAGGAAGTAGACTAAACCAATGGAAAAGCAAATCAACAAGCTCAAAGACTCAAATGGGGAAAGAATCAAAATAGAAAAAGAGAGATACAAAGCAAAAAAAGGGAAGAAGAAAGAGTTGAAAAATTATCTGATGCCATGGGCATCTCAGAAAAAGAGAGAGAAGGGAATTGAAAAATTATTTTAAAAAATAATGGAAGAAAACTCCCCAAACTTGAAGAGGGAACGGAACATAAAAACAGGAAGCTAATAGAACACCAGGTAACCTAAGCCAAGGGGGAAAAAAAAAAGAAAAGACCTATAGCAAGACATATAGTAGTACAACTTCTGAGAGACCACTACAAAGAAGAAATAATGGACTTGAAAAGGAACTTTCACTACATCAGACTTCTCTGAAGAAGCACTTACAGGCAAGAAGATATGGAATGACATAGTCAAAATACTTGAAGATAAAAATTGCCAGCCAAGAATATCTTGCAAAGCTCTCCTCACATATGTGGGAGAAACAAAGACCTTTTCAGACAAACAGAATCTTATGGAATTTCTAACCACTAAATGCCCCCTCCAAGAATTATTGAAAGAAGCCTTAGTAATTAAACCAAAGAGAGAAATAAACACTCAAGAAAAGATGAACAAGCAGTTAAATAGAATCACAAAATTAAGAGCGAAATGGCGGAAGCAAACTTTCATATGACAGTAATCACTCCAAATGTAAATGCACTAAACTCACCAATAAAAAGACACAGAGTATTGAGTTGGATCAGGAAACAGACCAACCTTCTGCTGCCTCCAGGAAACGCACCTAAGTTCTGAGGATAAACATAAAGTAAAAGGATGGAAAACAATATTTGTCAGCAAATGACACCAAAGGAAGGCATGGATAGCCATATTTATGTCAGATAAAATGCACTTCCAAGTTAAAAGGTAACAAGAGACAGGGATGGACACTACATGATGATTAAGAGAACAATACAGCAAGAGGAGATAATACTCATCAATATATACTTACCAAACGAAGGAGTACCAATATACATCAGACAATTACTATCAAATCTGAAAACAGACATTGGAAAAAACAAATCAACTACAAAAATAAAATAATGAAGTGCTCTAATGGGCACTAAACAACATACTACTGAAAGGCCACTGGGGTAATGAAGAAATCAAAGAAGAAATCAGAAAGTACCTTGAGAGAAATAATAATGAGGGCACAAACTTTCAGAATGATGGGACACAGGAAAAGCAGTATTAAGAGAGAAGTATTTAGCAATACTGGCTGACATCAAGAAACAAAGAGCCCAAATTAACTACCTTGCCTCTTATCTCATGAAACTTGAAAAAGAACAAAATCAGTAAAAAAAAAAAAAAAAAATCAATAGTAGGCAGGAAATTTAAAAATCTATTTCTGTAAATTAAATAGAAATTGAAAAGACAGTCTGACAGATCAATGAAACCAAAAGCTAGTTCTGTGATAAAGTAAACAAAATAGACCTACTTATAAGAAAAAGAGGGAGAAAACTCAAATAGGATAAAAAATTAAAGAGGAGAAATTACAGCAGACTGCAGAAATTCAACAGACTCTGCAGAAATTCAAAGGATAATCAGCTCATTAAGAACATTTACATGGAAACAAGTTCAACACCCTAGACGAGGTAAATTATACAACCATCCATGATGGAATAGGAAAGAAAAAGAAAACCTGAATGAACAAATCACAAACAAGGAAATTGAAATAGTAATCAAGACTTTACCAAAAACGAAAATCCAGAACCAGATGGCTTCACAAGCAAGTTCTACCACACTTTCAAAGAATGAACACCTATTTTCAAAAAATTAAGAAGGGATACTTCCAGATATATTTTATGAGGCCAACATTATGCTAATTGAAGATTAAAGAAAGCAAACTACAGACCAGTTGCCCAAATAATCACAGATGTAATAGTCCTCAATAAAATCTTAGCAAATTGAATCCAACAATGTACTAAAAAGATTATACATCATAACCATATAGAATATATACCAGGAACACAAGGATGTTTCAACATTTGAAAAATCAATTAGTGTTACCACATCAACAAAACTAAAGTAAAAACCATTATGATCATGTCAATAGATGCTGAGAAAACTTTTGATAAGATTCAGCTTCCATTTGTAATGAAAACTGTTGAAAAACTGAGGACAAATGGAACATATCTTAATGTAATAAAGGCCACATATGACAAATGGTCAGCTAGTATCATTCTTAATGGTGAAAAATAAAGTCTTTCCATTAAGATTTGGTACATCACAAGGATATCCACTCTCACTACTACTGTTCACCATAGTATTAGATGTCCTGGCTAAAGCAGTTAGGCAAGAGAAAGCTGTAAAAGGAATCAAACGATAAATTGAATGATAAAATTATCATTATTTGCATATGATATGATAATAGCATAGGGAATTCCAAAGACTCCATGGAAAATCTAATCAAAACAACAAGCAAATAAGCAGTGGTGGGATACAATCAACACACAGAAATCTTGCCTTTTGTATTCAAACAATGAGCTAGAAGAAGAAATTAAGAAAATCATTCCATTTGCAATTTCATCAGCAACAATTAGCTACTTGGGAATAATCTTAATAGAGGAGGTGAAGGACCTATACAAGGAAAACTGTAAAACATTAAAAGAAATACAAGAAGACACAAAAAGATTCAAAGATATTTCCTCCTCATGGCTAAGAAAAATCAACATTGTCAAAATGGCCATCCTACCTAAAGCAATGTAAAGATTCAATGCAATCCCTATCAAAGTTTAAATGGCACTCTTCAAAGAAATACAATAAACATCACTGAAATTCATATGGAATCACCAAGGACCCAGGACAGCCAAAGCAATCCTGACAAAATAGAGGGAGAACGACAGCATCACACTTCAGGCTTCAAGCTATACTACAAAGCCATGATAATTAAAACAACATGGTACTGGAACAAGAACAGACACATAGACCAATGGAATAGAATTAAAATCAGACATTTGTGGACAACTAGCCTACAACAGATTATCAGACACTGAAACAAGGAAAGCCTTGTCAATAAGTGATTTTGGAAATATTGAACTGCCACATGCAAAAGACTGAAGCTAGACCACTATCTCACACCATACAGTAAAATCAACTCAAAATAGATAAAAGACTTGGATGTAAGATCTGAAATCATAAAATATATATAAAAGAAAACATAGGGAAACCACTCCATCACATAAATTTCAGAAATATCTTGAGGATTCATTTCCAGCAAGGAAAACAAAGGAGAATATAAACTGGATCTACATCAAGCAAAAAGCAGCTGAAACTGGAGACGCCCTACTGAATGGGAGAAAATATTTGCACACAATGCATCTTATAAAGGACTGATATCAAAGATCAACAAAGAGCTCATACTTGTTAACACAACCAAAACAAACAACTCAATCAAAAAATGGGCAGAAGAACTGAATAAGCACTTCTGCAAAGGAGACATGCAGATGCCCAACAGACATATGAAAAATGTTCATTACCTCTTATTCAGGAAAATATTGACAAAACTACAGTGGGATACCACCTCATGCCTGTGACAGTGGCTCATAAAAACAACGAAAACAAACAAACAAACAAACAAACAACCTCCCCCCCCAAAAAAAAAAAAAAAAACAAGAACAGCAAATGCTGGCAAGGGTGAGGAGAAAAAGGGAACCCTCTTATACTGTTGTTGGAAATATAAGCTCTGTTCCAGCCCCTATGGAAAGTGGTGTGGAGTTTCCATAAAACACTAAAAGTGGACTTGTCATATGACCCAGTATCTACTTGAAGGACAAAAAAGCCCCACTAATTTTAAAGGAAGCCTGCACTCCTGTGTTTATTGCAGCACTATTTACAATAGCCTGGATATATATGGAGACGACCTAAATGTTCCGAAACAAATGACTGGATCAAGAAGATGTAGTGTATATACACAATGGAACTCAGTAATGAAAAAAGATAAATGTATGTCATTGGGCAACATGGATAGGTCTGGAAGGGATTATGCTAAGTGAAGCAAGTCAGAAGGAGACAGATAAATACTGGATGGTTTCACTTATATGTGGAATATAGAGGAAACCGAACAAAGGGTCAGACAAAGACACACCTTGAAAACTGACCATGGATCTGAGGCATTCAGGAGAGAGGGAGGAAAATGGAAAGGGGGAGAGGTGAAAACAGGAGGGGGTAGAGCACAATGGACTGTGACTAAGGCTACCAAAAGGGTAGGGTTAGGGCAAAGGGGAAAGGGAGGCTAGTGGAGGATTACTGGGGCTTTGTGGGTGGGTGTGGTGAAATAATACACATTTGTTTATACCCCTAAGACAGTGTTGTAAATCACCATTACCGCAATAAATGTAACTTAACCAAAATACATGGCTAATATGGTAATTTTGTTATTTGTATTTTATCACAATAAAAAATCTTTTAAGTGAAAAGTAAAATCCCCAAAAGGTTTATAAAGGCAAAAACCACAAAAAGGGCTTTCTAACACATAGGACATCTGATTGGTGGACATTTAAGTGTTAACTCTGTCCAAGTCCACTAAGGAGATTGGTGGAATCCATCAGCAAGTTCTTTTACAGGAGGTCAGTTGCAGTTTTTAGCCACCTGCAACTTCTCTGCAATTTCTCAGAAAAGTCTGAATTGAGAAAGTTGGCTATTTCAGTTTCTCTGTGATGGCTGTTGGTTAAGTCAGTATTCCATTATCCACCTTGAACGTTTTATTTTGTAATCCCTGTAGGATCTGCTTTTAGCCTAAGAGACTCCATTTTGGATTTTTTCTTCATTACCTCCTAAGCCTCGCTTGTTTCCAGGTGTGTGAGTGTGACTTGGGGGGCAGCAGGTGTACTCTTGGCCAGGCCCTGCTTACTTTTCACACCCGGGCCTGGTGCAGATGGTTTAGTTCAGTGTTGCTTTCCATCCTCCTCCCTGGAGCTGGAATCCATCCTCTGCCCCAATGATGCTTTGATGATGTGAGAAGACAGAGGATGGCTCACAAGTTTTAGGGGCCTGCTTTGGGTATCTTAGCCTTTCTGCTGTTTCTCAGGAAGGCATGGTCTAAGGAAAAGGAAGAATATCCCCCTGCTTTGTCCCAGGACCCTCAAGTCACCTGCAAAGACAGGGGATGGGGAGGAGGTCTACAGTGGTTGTGAGAGCTGAGTTGAAATTAGACAACTTTAAGAAGGAGCAGGACTGGAAACCTGGAGTGTTCCTCCTGGGGGGTGGGAGAAGAGCCTGCACAGAGATACCCAGAGATGAGTGCACGGGCTCCAGCTAAACTGGGCAGGTATCCCCCACCATCTCCAACCTCCCCCCTTTGAATGTGTCTGTGAGTTCATTTATTTACCATAGATTGTCCGTATTTCTCAGATTTCAAACAGCCACTCATTGGTAGATGTGAACTATTTTTCGAGGTGTCAACAAAAGGAATGGAATACAAAGAAATGAAAACTGTCATTCTGAATCACAAGTTACCAGAGTTACTCAGGAGTTTGTTTCAGTCTGTTTTGAAGTTTGTTTGGTGTTTGGGCTATGGAAAAAGTAAGTTTTTAAATTTGATACCTGGTTAGAAACCTCTGAGGCTTGGCCTCCTGACAAGCGCATCATCTGTCTAACTAGACTGTGCTGTATGTTTGCACTCTGCAGCCGCATGACTCGGGCACAGAGCAGCCATCCAGCAGGATGACCCCCCCATTACCCCCCACACATAGTGTCCACAGTAGGATGACTGTCCGGGGTCCTGGCCAGCCTCCCCTTCTCCTGCCATCTGTCTGTGGACACCTAGGTCTCTTGTGTGTGTCCTTGTCACAGCCTGTTCCTCTGGCCTCTCTTCTCCGCACAGAGCAGGTGCCTCGCTCCAGATTTGCAGTGTCCTCAGTGCCTTTGTGGTCTTGTCACGCTGTTGCAGCCCTTTGTTCTACTCAGCTCACGCTGCGGGACGCCCTGCTGGCCCAGGCACCCAGGGTGCTCACATTTACCACAGCTGTGGAGGTTCTTCTAGAAACAGCTTCCCTGTACTTTGTGACTGTGTTGACAGCATGCTGTGAATATATTACAGCAGCGAGCACCGCTGGGACTACATTTGACTCATTATGGTTCACATTCTGGGGGAATTTTCATTATTCATGTCACAACAAGTGTTTTTATGTATTATAGCAGTTTTTCATGTGTGGATATGGATATACATAGATTTGGCTCATGGAAAAGGACTGATAAGCTCTACTCAAGTTAGCTGTAAAATAAAGTAGGCCACCAATTTTAAAAGACAACCTTCCTGAAAATTCGTGTGTTCCTGATCCTGAAGGGCGCTTACAAACAGGCTCCAGTTCCAAATCAGTCCTGGTGAGCATCAGAGTTCAGTTTTTAGAAAGTATTTAACACATTTGAAGGGACAAGTATTTATCATCAAGGCGGCCAAGCTCCCTCACTGAGTGTGGTCAAGCTGCTGCTTTCCTCTCTCAAAGAACATTCATTTGGTTATTTGGCAAGTAACCCAATAGCCATATTGAATGGCCTTAAATTCTGAGGGAATTTATTGACTCACGTATTCATGTATTCAGAAAAATCAGAGGGAGGGACACCCAGGGCTGCTTTTATCTGATATCTCCATTTTTCCCCTAAGACTGTTTCTCTCTGTGCCACAGGCTTGCTGGGACCTTTGTCTCTTTTCCCATAGCCCTGTGAGCGGGAGTCCTCTAGGAGCAGTAGAGGCAGGTAGCCCCGGAGCTGAACACACACCTGACTGCAGCAGGGCCAGGAGAGGGGTGTTAAGTCACACAAAGCCACAAACCTTTGTTCGTGATGGTCCCTGTCACCTTCACCTGCCAACACCACGTGTTAAGGCCCCACAGGAAACGGGCCGTGTGAGTCTGGGTGGTGACAGCAGCCCCTGAAGCCCATGGTTTTGTGATAAGATTGGATACCTGAATGAGATTCTGAACTGTTAGCAAGATGGGAGGGGGTTCAACACTTGGGGCACCAGCAACCGCTCCAACAACTGAGAGGAGTTGCAGTTCCTGATGCCTCCACAGTGTGGGTGTGACGTGAGGTGAGATGATGCCTGACAAAATTGTAAAAACTAAATCACACCAGGACCCTTGGCTGTTGCTGGTTTACTAGCAATTATTTCCAGGGAACATAGCACAGCCATGGCTGGCAGGACCCAAATCAGTAAGTGTTGAGTGAATGAATCCCTGACACAGCAAGTAAGATGTTCTGTGAACAGTTACAATTTGTGTGTTTGGTGTTCAATCAATAGAACTCAAAGAGAGGCAATCGATAGAAATCAAAGAGAGGAAATGGACCAAAGAATCATGTGGGTGGTTATATGACCTGTATAGGAAATCACTGGAGGGACTTGCCACTATTGGGCCATGTGCCACACAAAGGGGAATGGCAGATGTCCAACCTGATAGACTGCATCCATTTCTGTGCCCCTGAACTTTGTATAGCTGCCCCCACCCCCAGTCCTGGCAGGCCCCTCCTTCTGTGTTCACCTTATCAGTGGCTTCCTACTCACTGCTTCCCTGAAAAACCCTCATGCTATTTCCTCCTGTCTGACAACCTGAAGGGCCCGGCCCCACTCACTGCCTTGCCCTGACAGCTCTTAGCTGCTCAAGATATGGCCCCAAGTGCTTGCTGAGTAAAGAAATGAGCTCCATGCCGGAATCTGTCTGGTGTGCAGATCCCATGGTCTCGTCTTCGATCTTGTGCAAAGGCTGAGAGGGAATTAAACCAAGGTAAAAAAAAAAAAAAAAAAAAAAAAAAAGATTGAGAGTGTCCACACTGCAGAGCAGCTCTCCTTTCTGAGATCAGAGTGGACCCGTATTTGGGACAATACGACAGTACTGGGACTCGGGAGCTTAGACCTGAACTCAGGTCCATGAGGAGTATGCAGGCTAGAAAACCACTATGTATCCTGTACCTGCAGTGAGTGAGGGGGGCCTGGGGGTGTTGTTTGTATTTCCTTCTCTGTAGTAGTAATGGGTAGTAATGGGTTGAGTCAGAGGGCTAGAGAACTCACCCAAGGAGATGGTCCAGAGCTGTATTGACAGCTGTGCTGGTGGTCACCAGTATTTTCTGTAGGGTCCGTATTTCTATTTATAATTTCAGTTTATGTTGAAAAGAACTTCTGATTTTATTTCTGAAAATATTTGTTGGATGTTACAAAATGTATTTAAAGTTAATTGTTAAAGTAAATTTCTAGTAACTCAGAAATTATATATTTTCTTCACTGTGTGAAGAAAATAATAAATCTTCAAGCATACAAGAGAAGACACAAATACGGGGATTGGACCAAGGTGGCATCACAGGAGTTTCCATGCTTCATTCCCAGGAGGGTAACTGAAAGTTCACCTCACACTCACTATACTCAGAGAGTCCTGTGATTTGGGACAAACAAGAGCATGTCTAAAACCCCTTCACTCAGGGACCCTTGGACATCAGGGACCAGCGCAGCCTGCATCGGGAAGAAAATGAAGAGATTCATGTTCCACCAAACAAGAGGTGGGTGGAGAGAAATGCCTGGAAGCTGTGGTCCAGGGCAGGGACGTCAGCTGAGCACACCCTTGGCTGAGGGAAAATGAGTGGTGCAGCTGGAATATTCTCATCAGACCAGCTGTCCAGTGAAAAGAACAAGGAAAATGTGCTACTCTGTCCTCCCCTGCCGCCACCCTGTGGGACTGGTAATGACCTTGTGAAGCTCACTGCCGGTGCGCAGACTGCAGAGACTCAGGTTTAGAACTCCACAGAGGAGGGATATCCGCAATGCCACAAACATGAGCCAGCTCCCCCAGTCCTGCTGCACAGTCATACCAGAGGCTGGACCCAGCCAAGACTCTCTAAAACCCCTTCTCTCAGCAGCATGAGATCAGGCTATTGGACCTTTGGGAGCTAGGAAAGGCCAAAAGTCTAAAATCACATAAAACCAAAGTTTCACCTGCTGGAAAAGTAGAAGTAATAGAAATCTCAAAGTTTCTGCTATAGATACTTTTTTAAAAATAGGGAAATTGAAAGCAGCAAAATGAGCATTAAAAAAAAAAATACAACACACAGTACCTTAAAACCTCAAGGCAATATATCATCACAAAGACAGGACAGCTCAAAAATCAACCACAAAGACAGGAACATTTTATCTTCCTATCAGATACAGAGTTCAAAATTGCCATGATAAAGAAATGAAAGAAAATACAGAAAAGCAAGTCAAAGCGATACAAGAGAACTCTGAAAACCTAATTAAAGAAATAGAACAAAGTTTAGAAAAATAAATGAATGGCATGAGAAATAAAATTAATGAGCAGAAAATGTAATTGAAGCTTTAAATAAAATGACAGATACAGGATGTAAGAAGATTAATAAAGGAGATGAATTATGAAGAAAACAATGGAAGTAGAATAAATGCAGGAGTGATTAAGTGAACTCAAAGGTAATTATGCACAGAGGACCCTGAAAGAGAAAGAGAAGAAAAGTAGAAGAGACATACAAAGAAAACAATGAAGAAGCACTGTGAGAACTATCTGATATCATTGGGGACAGTAGTATAAGGATAATGGGTATTCCGGAAGGGGAAGGGAAAGAGAAGGGAACAGAAAACTTATTCAAAGAAATGATAGGTGAAAAGTTCCTAGACCTGGGAAGGGAGATAAATGTACAGGTACATAGAGCTAGAATAATACCTGGTTACCTAAATGTGATGATACCTACACCAAGACAAATACTTGTGAAACTACTGAAATTTCAAGACAAAGAAAACTGAAGATGGCTGGGCGAAAAAATCAGTTAATGTGTCAAGGTACTCTATCAGGCTTACATCAAATTTATCTGAGGAAACCTAGAAACAAGAAGGGAGGGAATAATTTATTCAAAATAATAAAGATCAAAACTACCAGCCAAGAATACTATATCCAGGAAGACTCCGACAGATGTGGGGAAGAAATAAAGGCCTTCCCAGACAAATGGAAGCTGAAGGAGTTTGCAAACACTTAGACCACTCCAGCAAGGTTGAAAGGGGCTCTCCTGTCTAAATCAGAGAAGAAAGTCCACAGGAAAGTGAAGAAGGAAATAAATAGAAACAAAACTAAGACAAAATGGCTGTAGAAAATCCTTATATATAAATAATCACTGTAAATGTAAATGAGCTAAACTCCCAGTCAGAAGGTGCTGGTTGGAGTAGAAAACAAAGCCAAACTATCTCCTGTCTCCAGGAGGCACATCTAAAACTCAAAGATAGCCTCAAAGCAAGTGGTTGGAAAACAGTCCTACAAGGAAATGGGACCCCCCCAAAAGGCAGGAACAGCCTTACTTATATTAGAAAAAAAGAGAGATGGGGGATATTACATAATGATTCAGGGATCAGTGGATCAGTAAGACATAACACTCTATCTATATCTATGTCTATATATATCTATATCTGTATCTGTATCTGTATCTATATATCTATATCTCTAGATCTATATCATCTATATCTATATATCTATATCTATATATGCCAAACAAGGAGCCCCAAGATATATAAGATGTCTATTAACAAATCTGAAAACAGACATTGGCAGCAACAAAATAATAGGGGACTTCAGCGCCCCACTTTCACCAATGGACAGATCATCCAGATAGAATATTAACAAGGAAACTTTATAGGGCACTGTACCTCAAAGGATGAGTACACGTTCTTCTCAAGTGCACGTGGAACATTCTCAAGGATAGACCACATGTTGTGTCACAAAATAAATCTCAGTAAATTTATGAATATTGATATGATACCAAGTATCTTCTCTGATCACAATGTTAACAAACTAGAAACCAGCCACAAAAATAAGCAGGAAAAGCCTCTAGTGTGTGGAGACTAAACAAGATACTGCTGAATGACTCTTAGGTCAAAGAGGAAATCAAAAATACCTAGAGACAAACAAAAAAGACATGATCCACCAGAACCCATAGGATGAAGCTAAGAGGAAAGTATATAGCAATGAAGTCCTACCTCAGAAAAAAGAAAGAGCTCAAGTAAACACTCTAGCCTTAAACCTTAAGGAACTAAACTAAGAAGAGCAAACAGAACCGAAAGCCAGGAGAAGGAAAGGAATCAACTTTCTATTAAGAGGCTTTTATTCTCTTTCAGTGTTTGCCAGGGTGCCTGACAATGCAGATCCGCACAGTCTTGTGCGTTTTCATCGTGGTCTTAATCTATTCTGTAGCCCAAGGCTGGGTGGTGAGTACTTCTGAACCTCAGCAGGGCTGGTGTGAGAAGGGCCTAGGAAATAACAGTGGGGATCACCCTCGAGGAACCAGGCTGAGGGCTCAGTTCTTGGAGGGGGAGGGAAGCATTTGGGTGTCAGAGATGATCCTGCATGCCCAAGGAAACCAGTGGAGGGGTCACATACCCAGTAGAGAGAATTTAATCTCCTGGTAAAGGAAGACCCTCCTTCATAGTGTGGGAAGGACAGAAACTGGGGAGGAGTTATTGAATGAAGCTGGGGCAGGAGTAACTGGAGGAGCTGGGATAGGTATTAAGAGGAGGTATAGGCACAGGAATAATGGGCGTACTGGGGTAGGAGTAACAGGAGAGTGCTGGGGGGCAGGGTAGCAGGGTGATAGGAATACAGAGCTGGGTACTTTGGGCAAGATGGTGGGGCTTGTGCCCCTGGCTCAGTCCTAAAGCTCCTGCTCTTTGAGAAACAGCGAGGAGCCTTCAGGGCTGTGAGCAGGCAGAAGTGTGGAGCCTGCTGGTGCACCTAGGGAGTGCATGGGTCACGCTGAGACTGCAGGGGGCTGGGAAAGGAAGTGACTGAAGTTCTAGTAGGGCCCCTCCCATGCTCCCCTGCCCTGTCTCCCACAGGTGGACTGCCTGTCGTGGGCCTGGAGCTCCAGTTCCAATGAGTCCCTGGCAGTCCTTTCATCTGGTGGCCGGGACCCAGTGCTGCCAGCCCTGCCCTGCGAGTCAGCACCCCATGCCCTGCTTTGTGGGCTAGTGGGTACCCTCCCTCTGGCCATATTTCTGCGGGTTTCTTCCTTGCCAAAAATGATCCTGCTCTGCGTGCTCACCACGTCCTACATCCTGGTCCTGGAGCTCAGCGGATACACGAAGGCCGTGGGGTAGGTGCTGCTCCCACCAGCACAGACCACGTGAATGTCTGCATGAGGCCCTGTGCTCTGGGTGCTAATTTGGAAGCCCTTCAGTGGGCTGCTTAGTCCAAATTCCAGCAAGACCTGGAGTGCCCTCGGAGATGTGACTCTCAGCCTGGGTCACCCTACGTGCCCTATGGGTGTTGCCTCTGAGGGACGCACTTTGAATGGGTCTTATATTCAATGACATGGTTTTGGTGCTGACTTGGGTTTCTTTCTCCTCGCCCTCTAGGAGTGGCACTGTCTCCGGGCACAGCTTCGAGCCCATTGTGGCCATCCTGCTGTTCTCGTGTGCGCTGGCCCTGCACGCCCGGCAGGTGGACGTCAAGCTTAGGCTGGACTACCTCTGGACTGCTCAGGCAAGAAGAGCCTTTTATGCTTCCTTGGGAGAGGAGTGGCAAAGGGAACCTTGGGATCTGCCATTAGGCCCAGGGGATGGGGGAGCCCTCCTGGGTAGTTATAGGGTGGCACCATCAGAGTCAGGAAGCCTGTGTGGGGTGAGAGTGGTCCTTATGGGAGGCAGTGCTAAGAGAGGGGAGGCACACAGAAGAACCCTGTCTGATGGTCAGTGTGTTGGTTTCCCGAGAGCAGTGAGTCCCCTGTCTTCAAAGGCAGCGGCGTGGGGCTCAGCCTCTGCTGAAGCAGGTGTGACCACAGATCACTGGATCCCAAGAAACCAGAAAATGAATCCTGACAGCTCACTCCAGATTTAGCAGGTCTGCGGTGGGCACCAGGGATCTTTACTTCTAACAAGTTTGCTGGGAAATTCTGACACCGGGGCATAAGGACCCTACTGTGGGCAGCTGAGGATATATGCACTGTCCTTGGGCCCTTCCCTGGGGATGGCAGGGTGGTGTCCCTTGAATGAAGAGGTAGGGAGTGGCTGAGGGGGTGTGCCCCCTGGGAGGGACAGAAACTTGTTTTCCTTCTAGTTTATTTACCCTGGAAAAGGCAGAAGTCAGCTAAGCTGGCTTGTGTTAGCACATCAGGGGCAAATTGCATATTCACGATCATGAAGAATTCTGTTACTTTGGGGAAACAAGAGAGAAAGTGTGTATTGTGCGTGTGTTGTGTGTATATCTGTATATTATGCATACACAGCTGAAAACATTTTTAATAACAGCTTTAGTGAGATATAATTCACTTTCCACACAATTCAGCCAGTAAAGTGTACAGTTCACTGAATTTCAGTAGATTCAATTGTGCAGCTATCACCACAGTCCGTTTTAGAACATTTTCATGCCTCCTAAAAGAACCCCAATATCCTTAGTCCAATATCTTTCTTCCCACCCCCTGTCCCTAAGTAACTGCTAATCTACTTTTTATCTCTGGATTTGCCTATTTCATCTATTCTTGAACCTTTTCTATTGCTACAGCCAGTTCTGGGCAAACCGCCCCACCCTGTTTGGCCACTGGGAGCCTGAGCCAGGTCTTGCTAAAGGAAACTTTCCCCAGTTCTGAGGGTCCTGGCCATGCCCTGTCCTCATTCCCCACCTGAGTTCTCTATTCAGGGCCGGTGGGGAACGGCTGATGTTCTGAGCTCTGTGGCCTCTTACCTACGGGGAAGGGATGCCCCAGGTGAGTTGTCTGGCCAGTATAAGCCCAGTTGCAGACTGCTGGCACCCCTGGTGGGGACAGCATGCAGGAACACACTTGATCTATTTCACCTGAGGGACTCAGTCTGCCCTGATCAGTCATCAAGCATGAAAGCTCAGAGCCAGCCTATGTGGGCTTGTACGGGCCTCCTTCTTGGGCACGGGTGGTCAATGACCCCACACCCAGACAGCAGGGCCCCACCCCTGTCTCCTGAATGCAACTTGGCAGTGGAGTGTAAGGGAGCCAGGGGCAGGCGCCATGGGGGAGCACTCATGCAGTCCCAGAGATGGCCAGGAAGGTGCCTTGGAGGCGGCCCTGTGGGTCCGGCCCTGGTTGGCCATAGGGCAAGGGAGCTGTGGCGGAGGTGGGGCTGGCCTCAGGAATGCTCACTCGGTGAGGGCGGAGAGAAAGGGGAAAGGCATGCTAGTAGGGTGAGATGGACACCGCTGACAGTGCTCAGACCACTTGAAAGGTGAGGCGATACAGGGCTGAGCTGGTGTGGGGCCTGTGGCACCACCGTGGACAGTCCCTCCCCCAGGCCTCAGGGACAGGAAAGCAATCCCTACGACCTGGAATAGGGCGGGCCACCAGACAGGACTCACAGCCTGCCACCAAGGGACAGGGCTGCGCCAGGACACAGCATGCTCTCTCAGCGGCTGCTGCTGTTCCCCACTGCCTGCACCCAGCCATAAACAGGCAGCAGGGGGGCCTGATGGTAGAGTCCTCCCCGCGGGCTGGGTGGGAGCAGATGCCAGTGGAGGACGACAGCACATACTGTTCCTGGAAGGGAGAGCCGGTGTCCGCACTTTGCCGCTGCCAGGCCAGGAAGCAGGCAGCCCTGTGCCACAGCACTGGTCTCGTTGGCCTCTGCTGGCTGTCAGGGTAGCCAGACCGCGTGGTCCTGAGATGTGTCTGCCAGCCATCAGCTGAGCCCTGGGACTCAAGAGCTTCCAGTTACCTACGCAGAGCTTGAGTAGAAGGAACTTAGGATGAGCCCGGGAGCCCCGGTGTCAACTTGTCCACCAGGCACCTGACCACAGAGTGGGCCTACTGTGCTCTCCCAGTCAGGGACCTGGAGCGAGGTGTTTTCTTTCAGTCTTTGGTTTGTAGGGGTTTTCGAGGCTTTTGTGTCCCCTTAAGTGTTATTAAATAAAGTAGCTCTCCCCGCCCTGGAATTCACCAAGGGCACATTTGCCTCCTGCCCCCTTCCATGAGGTGCACACCACAGAGAGATCAATGCCAGGGAGAACCTCTGTGTTACAGGGGGTTGCCCTCACAGAACACACTGACATATTTTTTTCATGGAGACATAACAAGAAACACCACCTCACTTTCCCGCAAAACCAGCAAAACAAGCACTTTCTGGACTTTACCCCGTTTGCACTCTGGATGTTGAAGTGGGTCGTGCAGACGTGGAGTACCTCACACTGTTGCAGAATATCCAGGCCAGAGACTCGGTGGGTTAATTATTTATTGAACTGGGCAGGTCATTTACATTGACACAAATAGATGAGCTTCAACCCTGTGGCAACTTCCTCAACCTCTTCCTCTGTGACTCTTGGGATGCTAGTGCCATGTTTATGGTGGGTATTGTTGTAATCAAGCAGTTTATTTCTCTACCGATGAATACCTAACCCCAAAGAAATTCTCTTTGTCCAGCTGCAATTAGGTTTTAGAGAGAACAGCACAGATGTGGAGGTCCCAGCAGGGGGGCCACATTAGAGCCTGTGCGCCCTCCCCCTCCTCCAGCCTCTCTTCCTCCACTCATGTGACAGTGACATGGCCCTGGGCTGCGGGAGGCTGCAGTTACACAGTCAAGGTCCTGCTCTGATCTCTGAAATGCTGTGTCATTCTGTTCTCTGTTCTGGCCCCTGCTTATACCTCTGGGGCTTGGTGTGAGCATGTCCCCACAAAGCCCTCCCTGAGGAACAGTGTGTCCAGCTCTTTCACAGTCATGTTCTGCAGCACAGTGCCCTAAACACTCCCATGGAACACAATTTCCATGCTGAATGGCGGGGCCCTGCGTTCTGCAGTGCTCAGTGCGTGGGAACCCAGACTCTCTACCCTTCCAGGAAGTGCACATTCCACCTGTGCACCTGTGCACATCTGGTTCTCCCAGCAGATGCTTATTGAGCACTCCACTCCACCATACCCCATGAAGGGACACCCACGTTCCCACAGAGTGTAGCCTGGCCCTCAGCATCCAGAAGCAGTTAAGAATCAAATACGTCCGTCATAGAAGATTTCCGTACAGCTATGGAAATGCCATAGGAAGGAGACACAACCCTGACCCTGCTCCAAGAATGACAACATTGACCTCTAATGATAATCCCTGACTCAGTCTGGAAGATTTCAAGGACTTAGCCAGGGGAAAGTGGTGGTCTGCCAGAAGGGGCACGTGTGTGCTTCCTCAGAGGTGGTAGTTTGGGAGTCTGTGAGTGCAGTGTGAGTTACTTTAGAAAATGACTCAGTAAATCTGTACTCCCAGGATAAACCTTGGTCATGACAAAACCAGTTTTGTAGATTGTTGAATTCAGTGTGCTAAAATTTAATTAGAATATTGCATCAATATTATGAATGATAACTCTAGTTTTCTTACAATGTCTAGACTAGACAAGGATTTGATATCAGAATAATGCAGGTCTCATGGAATGAGTAGGGCAAGATTCATTTCTTTTCACTTTTTTTGCAAGAGTTTGTGCAGAATCAGTATTTTTCTTCCTCAAATGTTTGGTGAAGTGAGCCTTCAGCCTGAATTTTTATTTTTTTATGTTTTTAACTATTAACTTATGTACTTATTTTTAGCAAGGAAATTTTCAGTTAAAAATTTAATCTCTGATAGTTGAAGAGCTGTTAAGGTTTTCTATTCATTTTTAAGTGCTTTTGGCAATTTATATCTTTCCTCGAAAGTTGGCGATATTATTGAAATCAAATTGTTTATAGGACTGTCGTATAATTCCTTTGATATTTATGGAATTTGTAGTGTTGCCACCTCTCTCTTTCCTGACATTAAGAATGTGTAGACTCTTTCTTTGATCAGTTGACTAGAAGTTTGTACATTTTATTGATTTTCTCAAGACCTAGCTTTGGTTTCATTGATTTTTCTTTATTTTCTGTTTATCTGATCTTTGTTATTTATTTTTTTCTAATTACTTGGGGTTCAATTGGATTCAATTTATTATCTTTCTAGTTTCTTAAAGTAATTTGAGATAGACCTTTGTTCTTTTCTATTGTAGATATTTTGTTATAATTTTTTTCACTAAGTGATACTTTATCTGAGCCTCTCACAAGTTTTGATATTGTGTGTCATTTCATTTTCATCTAGTTCAAAAGACTTTATAACTTTCTTTTTGAATTCTTTTTTGGACTTGAGTTATTCAGATGATTCACTTGCTGAAAATTTCCCAGAGATCTTTCTGTAATTGACTTTTCATTAATTACACTGTGGTCAGAGTACATGCTACCTATGACTTGAAGTTTCTTGAGTTGTGTCATCTATGTTCTCCTTGCCCTTGAGAATGTGTCTTTTATTACTGTTGGATGGTGTATTTCATTTGATACTGTGCTGTTACTGATTTCACTGTCCATTTTTGAGAGAATGGTGGTGTTGGATTCTCTAGAACTATAAAAAGAATATCTTGAAGTTCTGTCAGTTTTTGCTTCATGTATTATGATTATCTATTATGAGGTGCATACATGTTTAGAGTCATGTTCACTTGATTGAAACATTTGTCTTATCATTATGGACAAAACCACTTTTTCACAAGCAATATGCTTGGCACTGCAGTCTGTCTCTTTAATACTAAGGTGATCCAGCTTTCTTGTTATGTTTTTTACATCATTTCACTTTTCCATTTTCTATCTCTTTATTTAAAGTGGATATCTTATAAGTAACATACAATTGAATCTTACTTTTTTATCTAGTTTCTAAATCTTTACCTTTTAATTGACCCTTTAGATTTATAATTAATGTGATTATTGATGTGGTTGGATTTTAATTTGCCATCTTGCTATCTCTTTCCTGCTTGTCCCATTTGCCCATCTGTTCTTTGCTTTCTATATTATTTTTTTCCCCTCTGGCTTTAAGTGGTTTGGTTAATATATGGTCTTTTTGTTTTTCTTTTCCTTGAGGTTTATTGAGCTTGTTGGATCCGTAGGTTTATAGCTTCCTTTAAATTTTGGGGGAATCAACCATTATTTCTTCCAATATTTTTTTTCAATCTTCTTCATAGAGACTTCACTTACACATATATTAGACCTCTAGGAGTTCTCCACACCATACTATTGCTCTGTTCATTTCCTTGTGTCCGTTTTTCTCTCTTTTTTTAATTTTTGATACTTTTTATTGTTGTGTCTTCAAGTTTGCTAATCTTTTCTGTTAATTACTGTCTCTGATCTATTACTAATTCCATACAGTGTATTTTTCATCTCAGATATTGTAGTTTTCATTTCTAGAATTTAGATTTGGGCCTTTTTTTATGTTTTCTTTGTTTCTACCTAACATGTGTTCTCTAAGTTCTTGAATGTATGGAGTATACTTATAATTCCTTTTTTTTCCAATATATATTTTTACCGTTATTTATAACTTTCACATTTTGTATTCCCCTTGGGTAGCCCACCACCAATTCACCCATGATCCATCTCCGTGGTCCCTTGTATCCTTTTCTACTCTATTTTGTGCCCCTATCCTCCCCCTCCCCCCACCCAAGTGACTCTCTCCTATTTGGTTTCCCTATAGTCCTGTTATAAGTGAAACCATTTGATATTTTTCTCTCTCTTTCTGGCTTGTTTTGCTGAGTATGATCCCCTCTAATTCCATCCATGTCGCTGCAAATTGCATGTGTTTCTCTTCTTTGAATGCTGAATTCCATTGTGTATATGTACCACATCTTCTTGATCCAATCATCTATTTTTGGACATCTGGGTTGCTTCTATACCTTTGCTATTGTGAACAGTGCCGCAATGAACACACGGGTGCATGTATCCTTTCGAATTAGTGTTTTTGTGTCCTTTGGGTAGATTCTTATAATTGCTTTTGCCTCACTAGTCCTGTCAACTGTATCCTGGTGAGTCAAAATTGATTGATTTTGCTCCTCTGGCATTGTCTTTTTCTGCTTTTTTTTTTTTTTGGACTTCTTTTTTTTTAATATATATTTTTATTGTTATTTATGTCTTTTACATTTTGTATTCCCCTTGGGTAGCCCACCAACAATTCACCCGTGATCCATCTCCATGGTCCCTTGTGTTCTTTTCTATTCCATTTTGTGCCCTTTTCCTTCCCTCCCTCTGCCTCCCCTGCTTTTTTTGCATGTTACTTTTTTATTAAATTTTAGACATTTTGAGTTGTAATTTCTGGGTGCTGGGTATTTTTGTATTCCTATACAGTTTTTATCCTTTTTCTGTGATAAAGTAAGTTCCTCAGCAACACTTTTATTTTGGGGCGTCTTGCCTTTTGCCTTTGTTAGGAAGAACCAGGAAAGCATTTTTTTCTGAACCAGAATAAATTATGGAAATCTCATTGTATCCTATTATGTTTTCCAGTACTTTGATCTGAGACCCTGTGATTTGAGGCTAGATCCCAGCTGAGATATCACCATAGCCTCATTTGTACTAAGTACCATGACTGGGTACCATATCTTATTAACCTTTAGTGGGAGTAGAATAGCAAGATGCTGATTATTTATAGAGAACTCCACACTTAGATGCACATACTCTATGACACATACACACATGCATGCATATACACATCTCACATATACCCTCAGCATTCATATACATTCACTCACACTCTTGAACATGAACATACACACCTTTACACAGTCTTACTCATGCACACACACTCACACATAGATATATTCATACATAACCACACCCTCAGACATATGTACACAATCACACTCTCTGACACTCATATGCACACTCATACACATACATGCACACTTTTTGATAGACACACACACTCTCATACACACACCTGCACCTGTATATCCTAATTGCAGCCTTTGAACATTTCCGTCCCCATTTCTAATGAAGGTCAAAGCTATAATTTTTATTTCATTGAATCCTTCAAATCTAATATTAAGATTTCACAATTGTGTCATCAATATATAAAACACAATTGTCAGAAAAAATGCCCAATCCTCCTTTCTAGTTGGTTATTTCCTTGCATGACTATGATTTGGGAATGGTGTGAGGCTGAAAGTCACTGGGGTGACTTCTGTGTCCAGGATCCATGCTAACCTCAGCATTCTGGATTGATAGACTGGAGTAGGAAAGGTAAACTGGGAAAAAATTCTGTTTTAAACATAGTCCTTTGTGAGCACAGAGCAGGGGCAGCCAGCTTAGCATCAGCTCATGGGAAAGGACTATTAGCTGGGAGCCTGTGTACTTAGCTAAAACCCAGATCCATGCCAGAGCGTAGCTGTGGGTCATGACCCAGCCTTCTGGGCTGGGTTCTGGATATCCCAGTTGAGGGTGTGAGGTTGGGTTAGCAGGTATAAAGTAGTGAGTGCCCCGCCTATGAGTTGTCTCCTGAGCAGGTGGTAGCGAATCTAGAGGCAGAACTCTGTGGATTCTCTACTCACTTTGGAGGTCAGTGAACTTCTGAAACTGCTCTTGAAATGCTGACATTTGAGTTAAAAGCCTCAGACTAGCCCAGGGAACACATGGGTGGTGTAACGTCTCAGTATAGACAATGCTATAGCAATGTGTGGTGGTCGCACACCTCCTGGGGAACTCTGGGGGGAAAGGAATCTGGTGGTGGGGGATGTATATTAGGGACCTAATGTATAAGGAGGGAAGACACAGGGGAACAGAGTGAAAATCCCAGCACTGGCCCTTTAGAACCACTCTGTAAACTTGGCATTGTGAGGTAAGGCTATGTACCCCTAGAGTATCAGTTTTCATCATTGACCAGCAAAGGTGCTTAGTGCCTATTATCCAAGGACCATGCCATTGTATTCTTGAGGGATCTGGCTGTTTAATAAATTGTCCTCAATCACCATGGCCCAGAGAGGAGTGGAGGGCTTTAATCCAGAAATTACACTTGTCACTTTCCTTCGTATGGTGGCACTTCCCTTCATATGGTGGTGGATGAGTGGTCTCACTCCTCTCCCAGCAGTGGTTTGTGCAGTCACCTTGGACCGTGGGGTAGAGGAAGCCAGTAAGTGGAAAATATCAGGATGCTCTTTAAAGCCCTTCAGGAGGTGGGAACATCACTGGGGCCCAGGTGTGGGATCGGACCCCACCTGCCCTTATGTTTCACCCTTGACAGTGGAGCAGAGGCTTCTCTGGACATGCATGCCCTGTGTGGCCTGACCTTCAGGTGGTCCACCTGAAGGGCAGCAGCTCTGTGCAGAGATGTATACCACACTTACCCATCTAGTTGGGTGATGCAGGTCCCTGTGCATGTCTTACACAGTGCCTGATATTCAGGAGAAAAATAAATTATCAAAGGGATGCAACATGGAACAATTCACCCCCAAAGTTAGAAAATAAGCTCTTCTAACCTGCGGGTTGATAATCCTCTTTCTTTGTCCTTTATATCTGCATTTCCCCAGGAGGAGGTGTTTCTTAGAGCCAGGTACCCCCTAAGAGGGGTGTGTGCACCCTAGAAGGCATAGGGCAGTTTGGTAGGATTTTGAAACAAGACATCTGTTATGGTTAGTTCTATTTGTCAATTTGGGTGGACCTCAGGGTCTCCAGTATTTGGCCAGATACTATTCTGGGTATGTTTGGTGGGGGGAGGTGTTTCTGGATGGGTGGACTCAGTAAAGCAATCTGGTTTTCTTAATGTGGCTGGGCCTCATCCAGTCATTGAAGCCAAAACAGAATGAAAAGACAGAGTGCTGCGGGCAGCCGATGAAGTGCTCAGCTATTAGCAGAGACTCTGCGTCTAAATGAATTTGCAGCCTGGGGAGAGCGCCATTGTGAGCAACCCTGTCTCCCAGCCTAAGCTTTTATTAAAGATATGAACAAAAGAACAAGCAAATAGCACACAATTGTGTTTATGCTTATACAAATTAATAAGTTACTGCTGGAACAAGTTTTTCTAGTTAGTAGGGAACAGGCGCACAAGCCATTAAGTCCTCAGAGACCAGGAGTCAATTTTGGGAAGAAGTTCTGTTTGCAGACCTTCTAACCCCCTGGAGCTCCATATGCAGAGAAAACAGGTACTCGTGGGAAGCTCTGGCTCCTTTTAGGGGGAAGGGTGCCAACAACAGAGGAGCAGTTCGGCCTCCTGCCTGGCTTCTTGAGCAGGGACTTCTGTCTTTTGCCCTCAGTTCTCATGATTCTCAGGCCTTTGGTTTGGACTGAATTACATCGGCTTTCCTCTCCTCGGCCTCCAAGATTATGGGTATTCTCACTTCCATCATCTCCTGAACCAGTCCCTCATAATAAATTGTTTCCTATACATCTATATGTGCCTTAATGGTTCTTTTATTTAGGAAGCCCTGACTAATACAACATCAGGAAGTTTATTTATAGTCAGTGTTCTGGAATTTAAGAAATGTGCCTTCCTAATATTTGAAGAATGAGCTGGTGATGGTGATGGGACTCTAACCACGTGTAATTTCCAAGACAGAGGCAGGGATGTCACTTCCCAGGCAGAGTGAGGCTTTCTTCTGTTTACCAAAGATCAGTGCTCCCAGGCTGTGAACCCATCTGAGATGGCTATGGACATACCCTGGTAAAGAATTTCTGCAGAGTAACTCCTATGATCTGTCCCTCAGAGTCAGAGGTCATTGTCTTGACAATTAGCAGGGAAATTCCTTTTGAAAGAAACTGCTGTAGAGCAGACATTTTGAAAATGAATGTTGGCTGTGTTGGTTTTGTTGACGGGAATACTGTGTGTAACCCACAAAGTTCTTTCTTACAAATGTTTAAAGTTTCCTGATTGGTTGGAAAGTCTTAAAAAAAAGAAAAATGAATTTTCATCATGTGTTAAAAGTATAACAGTGCAAATTTTCTGCTTAGTTTGTAAGAGGATGGACATTTATCCATCAAATTTGAACAAAAATCTTTGCCTCTATAAATGAATTTAAAAGTGGGTGATGATTTAGGAAGAGAGCTAACCTGATAACCTATAAATTGTAAGTAAATTGAAATAAGCTATACACAGAACCAAAAATTTTCTTCACAAAGTGATAAACCAAGATTCCTTTTAAAAAGTTGAAGCATATTCAGTTGCATTGGTCATCACAATATTGTTACTCTTTTGGAGACCCAAAAGTATTTTGTGCCAAATAAAGCAAAACTATGATGTTAAAAATGTTATTACTCTGCTTTAGCTCATCCTGCAGAAAACTTCCTCTTGGTGTATCAGTGCCCCTGTGTTAACAATAACTGACTATTCATGTCTTAGGAGAGGTGTCAGAGTCCCTCCTGACAATTTTCTTTCCTATAAAACTGCATTGCTGAACCTGCGTCTGAACCAGACCTTGGCCATGGCCACGTCTGCCTCTCTGCAGTCTCTCAGCAGAGTCTTGTAGCTGCTGGGTTCTTTTCCTGTCCTCCCTCGCTGTCCATCTACCTGCTTTAAGGAGTAGGTGAGACGTACGGTGTAGTTGGTCTCCTTGATAACTAATGGCTCCTATGTTCACATGGTTGTTTTTCAAAAAAAATGCTCCTAGAAGAGTCCCTGGGGAGTCCAGGTTGAGCCCACCCACTGGGCCATGTGTTCAAAGGTATTCTCATGGCTGGTTCCTACAGTCTGAGGCCTCCTCGTGCCAGCCTTTGGGGAGCTCTACTGTTTTCCTTTGTTTGGTAGAATCGCTGCATGAAATCTAGCAACATGTGTGTGACCAGCTCAGCTGCCATTGTTGCAGTACTCTTGCCACAAATTGGTGGACTTCCAGCATGTGCTCTCCTAGTAAGTAGGAATGGTGCCTCTAAAAATGGTTATTTTTATACCTTTTTATGATAAGGAATACAGAGCATGTCACCTGGCCACGAAGTGGGACATGAACCAGGCATGCTCCCTCTAAGCTGTGACTTTTGGTGATCAGGCCACAGGACGCCATGGGGCGGGTGGTGGGTATGACTGCCTGATTATTCCACATTCGGTAGTTTGGTAGCCTGTAGTGCTGACACACAGATAGAAATGTTCCCCAAACTGAGCACCTTTCTTGGGTCAGGCTTTGTGCCAGGAGGGGAAGCCAGAGTATATGATCTTAGCGTCTGTCGTTTCTGAGGGTGCAGGCTACATGCACCTTTGGTCAGCAGTGCCTTTTGAACTGTAGCAGTAGTTGGTTGCATTAGTCTGCAAGGTACAGGAGCTAAGAGGTCAGTAGGACGTGGGTGCCCCTGCCTCATCCCTGGTCAGACCCACCAACCTTTACCCTGCTCCAGGGAGTCAGCACTGGCTCTGCCCCCTAAAGCCCCGGCAATGTTCTGCTTGTGTCAGCACCCAGAAAGATGTGAATCCTGGTGGGCAGATTCTAGGGGACATGAGCTCAGGGAGGTGCCTGCTTAGCCTTGGGCATCTGCAGAGGCTTAAAGTGCAGCCCCATGAGTTCTCTGGAGCAGAGACTGCCGGGGCCAGTGAAACCTGGGGATGGGCATGAGCCTCAGAAAAAGCTGCCACCAGCATCTGGTCTTCAGAAGGTGACCAGGGCAGACCCTGGAAATGAGAGTGAAGCCCCCTATTGCCTGTCCTTTGAAGGTTCCAGATAACGGGATGGTGAATTGTCCAGAAATTTGTGGATCAGCTTGCCTCTGTGATGCCGCTCTACTGACTGCCTGGTGGGGAGATGAGAGAAACCTGATGTAGATCATCAGCACCCTTAGAGTTTAGTTTGGACAATCAGAAAAAGCAGGTGTTAAAGGGAACATAATTCAGGATCCATTAAAGAACCTTATGGCAGGTATTACTCAGGGCCATTGGGATAGAAGTGGGGATTTCTGCAATGGGGTCTGCAATGGGAGAGAGGTGGGAGCAACCCACACACAGCAGGGACAAGTGGGTTTATGACTGTCAAGGAGGTGGGGTGTCAATGGTTGGAAAATTACCGGGAGACATCAGTGACAAGGGGGGTTCAGGGTGGTCTGATCTCACCCACCAGAGGTGGGAGATGGGAAAATGAGGAACCCACCAAGGGGATGCTCTCAGGGATGGGGGCCCTGGCTCAACTGACCGGGCAGGGTTCTTGGTAAAACAGGATGATGCAGAAATGAATATGGGCCCAGTGGAGGGAGGATTTAGAGGGGCCTTGGTCTAGTCCAGACCTGCAGAAGCTGTCACCTGTGCCACTGAGTGAGTAAAGGAAGGCGGATGGTGAGGAGGAGTCTAGCAGAAGTCTTACTTCCCAGGCAGAGGAGGAGCGGGACGACATGGAGAGGGTGAAGCTGGACAACAAGAGGATCCTGTTCAACCTCCTGCCAGCCCATGTTGCCCAGCACTTCCTTATGTCCAACCCCAGGAACATGGTAAGCATGTGGCCCTGTGGCACTTGCCCCGTGTTGCTAGCATCAGCTGAGTGCTTGCCAGGCTGGCTGCTGGTGGGCGTCTGGATTTGCAGCCAGAGTTTGATTCTAACGCCTCCTTTCTTCTCTGCCTTAAGTTGCAGAGTGTGGTGGGTTTTGGACCTATGACCTCTTGGTGGTTGAATGGCCCCTTCTCATTCCCAAGGGCGGGCTGGCTCTGGGCCATCAGGAGGCTCCTGAGACAAGGTGCTCCAGAATTAGTGTGTCCTCTCTGATCCCCAGGGAGAACATAGCACTCCTCATCCCCAAGAGGAAAGTGAACGGGCTTTAGTAAGCCATTGTTCAGTGCAGTCTGAATTGGTCAGACCTTCCTGATTGCATGGTCCTGCTGGGTAAAGCTCTGAACCACCCTAAGCACAGAGCAGAGATCTGCTTTGAAATTTTGGTTCAAAACTAAAGAGGTTTGGGTAAGCTTTTTAGGTCCTCAAGGCACAAATGAAACTCCAAGTTTCAATTTAACCTCCTTTGGCCCATAATAGCTCCTGGGGCTCGTTTTCTCATCTATTTGGACCTTGGACTGTTTTGATCAGATCGCTTTCTTAAAACCGCATGTCCTTCCCTGCTGCCTCCCTTCCCCTGTGTCTGCACGTGAGGTGGAAGAAGACCTAGTCCCAGAGCCTCTCGAATCCCTTTCCCCGTGGCTCCGTGTCCCCAGTCTTCCAGGCAGAGCTGCCAGACATTCCAACCATGTCTAAGGACCTGGCAGCCACCCAGCACCCTGAAAGCTGCTCATGCTCCTCCCCAGTGGCTGACCTGACCTTTGACTCCCCAGGACCTCTATTACCAGTCGTACTCGCAGGTGGGCGTCATGTTCGCCTCCATCCCCAACTTCAATGACTTCTACATCGAGCTGGATGGCAACAACATGGGGGTGGAGTGCCTGCGGCTCCTGAATGAGATCATCGCCGACTTTGATGAGGTAAGGGCCACCTCCTGTGTGGACCCGAGGACTGGAGTGCATGTTGGTGCAGGGCTGAGGGTGACCCTTCTCCTGCATTCTGGTGTCCAGCAGTCTGTCCCTTCTCTGTGGACAGAGCGGAGAGAAAGCACAGCCTTTGTCTCCTTGGGAGTCCAAACTGACCACGACCGTGGGAGAAGGGTCTTTGCCTGCGGGTGAGGGGCACGGCTCCCAGGCAGGCTCTGGGTTCTGGAGGCTGGGTGCTGGCCCTGCCCTCTGTTCTGTGAATGCCAGGACTGGGTTGCCCCCCGGTGGGGGAGGTGCTTCACTTTCCTTGGTCCCCACTCTCCTCTTGAGAGACCCTGAGATCTGCTCCTGGAGGACGGGACTCTTCTCTGCATATCTTGCCTGCTCTTTCAGACCCCCGCCCTTACCAGCCTCCATTTCTCAGTTTAACCATAGATCTTTTTAGTGCCAAAACCAAGAAGATATTTCCAGGATATGCTTATCTACTCTGAGGTTACTCCTGGTGACTTATAACTACAGTGATTTGTCTAAAATGTTATGTAACGTTTAACAGTTTTGTGTTTTAAACAAAGCTCATGGAAAAAGATTTTTACAAAGACCTGGAGAAGATCAAGACCATCGGGAGCACCTACATGGCTGCGGTGGGGCTGGCTCCCACGGCTGGGGCCAAGGTGAGTGCTGTCAGGGGTGTCTGCTCAGGGTTCAGTTCCCAGCTCTGCCTTAAACTGCTCCAGGACCCTGGACAGCCTCCCCACGCTGGTCTTGGTTTGCTCTCTGTATTGAATTTGAGCAGCAGCATGCAGGCCAGCTCATCAGTGGCCAGCTTGCTCAGACACACTCTCCCATGGAACATCGGCACAGAGAGCAGTAACAGAGGCTTTCTCCAGCCCTGACCCCTCTCTAGCTCTGCCCCTCCCCACCAGCTCCCTCCCCAGCAGCCTCACCCCCTCCCCACCAGTTTTACTTCTTTCCCACCAGCCTACCCCTCCCCTACCAGCCCAGAGTTACTCAGCACTCCTTCCAATGCAGGATTGTGAATAAAGTTCTCAAGTTACCCCTAAAAAAGGGCACAAGAGAGGAAGATGTTAAAAAAATGTAATGAATAGAAAACAATTATAAATATAGTAGATAATAAATCAGAAACTAAACCAACTGTATCAGTAATCACTCTCCATGTAAAAGGCAAATACACCAATTAAAAGACAGGCAAACATAAAAAGAGCCAGCTAGGTTTTCTGTAGGAAACACACTATAAATATAAAGACATAGATCTTTTAAAAGTAATAGGATATAGAAAGAGATACCATTCTAGGACTAATGAAAAAAGAATTTAGTAGCTAGCTTAATTTTCAAACAAAGCAAACTTCAGATCAAGGTAAATTTTAGAGATAAAGGATAAAGGAGTCAATGCTGCAAGAAGTCATAACAATCTTTAATGTTTACAGACATAAAAATACATGAGGCAAAGCTGATAGAACTGCGAGGAGAAATAGTTGAATCCATCCTACAGAAGCTTATCAGTAATTGGTAGTTACAAGTGAGCTGAAAATCGCGATAGTTGAGCCAAACAGCATCTCAGTAAAGTGGATATAATTGAAATCTCTAGACACCTTATCTAACAACAGTAGAACACTCTCCATTTGAAACTTACATGAGACATTTAACGAGACAGACCAGTTTCTGGGCCATAAAACACATCTTAACACATTTGAAATAATTTAAATACTATGGAGTATGTTCTTAGACTGTAATAAAATTAAACTAAAAATGTATTATTGATAAGAAATCATTTGGAAATCCCAAAATATTTGGAGATTGAGCAATGTACTTCTAAATGACACATAGGTCAAAGAAGTATCAAGAAAATTTTAAAATAGTTTTGAACTAAATGAAAATATAATTTATCACAATTTGTGGATTGCAGCAAAAACAGTGCTTCAAGGGAAATTTATATCATTGGATTCATAGAAAAGAACACCAGTAATCTGAATATATACCTTAGAAAACTAGAGGAAGAAGAACAATATAAACCAAAAGCAAACAGAGAAATAAGTGGTAGAGTACTAATGAATGAAGTTGAAGAAAATCAATGAAACCAAAATCTGACTCTGTGGAAAGATCAATAAAATTTATAACCTCTAATCCTGTTAACCAAGACAAAAAAAGAGAAGAAAGTACATTTTACTAATATTCAAAATGGAGAAAGACGTTACTTCTACTGAACTTATGGACATTAAAAAGATAATAAAGGTATATTATAAACAACTCTCTGCCCACAAATTTGATAACTTGCATGAAATAGACCAATTTCTTGAAAGACAATCTACCCCAACTCATGCAGGGGAAATACTCTTTATAGCTCTTAAAGCAATTGAGTCAATAATAAATTTCCAAAAAAGAAAGCACCAGGCCCAAATGGTTCACTGCTGAATTCTGAACATGTAAGGAAGAAATTTATAATTCTCTAAATTCTCTGTCAGAATATTAATGTATGGAAAATACCTCCTAACTTACGTTCAACATTACCGTATTATCAAAACCAGATAAAGACATAAAAAAGGACAATCACAGCCAGTGTTTTACATGAATATAGAGGCATAAGTCCTCAACATATATTAGCCAATTGAATACAATGTTTGAAAAGAATTACCCACCATAGACAACTTGAATTATTTCAGATATTCAAAGCTGACTTAACATTTTTAAACAAATTAATGAAATTCACAATATAAAGAAGAGAAATCATGACAATATTAACTGATGGAGAAAATCATTTGATAATGTCCAATACCTGTTCCTAATTGAAAACAAACAAATTCAACAAACTCTAGGGATAAAAGGAAACTTTCTCAACTTGATAAAGAACGTATACCAAAGCCTATAGTTGAGCATCATACTGAATGGAGAAACAACACCTTTCCCCTAAGAATGTCTCCTCTCACTACTTCTATTGACATTCATATTGAAAGTCTTAGCTAATGTAAAAGATAGGGAAGAGAAATAAAAGGTATGTAGACTGGTAAAGAAGATATACAACTGTCTTGGTTACAGATGACATGATTGTCTGTATAATAAGTAAATAAGGGGAAAACAACACAACAATAAGAACCACAACAAAACAAAACAAAAATAAATAGACAGCCATAACTCAAGACATTCCACAGGGAAGGGGGTGGGAAGAGCATAAGGGGCTATGGTGATGGTACATGGGGGAAGTGGTGGTGGGAATTCTACGGGGACTATACCTGAGAAAAGAAAGCAGACATTGTAAAAATTAAAAAAAAAATACAAGAAAAATCTCCTGGAACTAATAAGCAATTATAGCAAGGTTATAGGATACAAGGTTAATACACATTAGTCAATTGCTTTCCTATGTACCAGTAATGAAAAAGTGGAGTCGGAAATTAAATCACAATCCACTTATATCAGCAGTGCCCCAGAATTAAATGCTAGTTATAAACCAAAATATGGTATAACAAAGTACATACAGTGGCTCTATAAAGAAAACTATAAAACTAGTAAACGAAATTTAAGAAGAGCTAAGTGGAGTGAGATTTGATGTTCCTATATAGGAAGGCTAAAAATTATTAAGACGTCAGTTATTTTCAACTTGATCTATAGATTCAATGCAATCCCAGTCAAAATTTCAGAAGATTATTTTGTGACTAACTGCTTCTAACTTTATATGGAGAGACCAAAGACCCAGAGTAGTTAACACAATATGGGAGAAGTAGAACAGAGCTGGAGGACTGACACTACACGACTTCAAGTTTTACTAGGAAGCTGTGATATATAGGGCAGAGTGATTTTGGCAAAAGAACAGTCAAATAGATCTTTGGGACAGAATAGAGAGCCCAGAAATAGACTCACATAAATATAGTCAACTGATTCTGGCAAAGGAACAAAGGACAAAGATAGTCTTTCCAACCAGCAATGCCAACTGTACACACACACACACACACACACACTCTCTCTCTCTCTCTCTCTTAAAAAAATGAATCTAAGAACAAAAATTAACTTTAAATGTATCGTAGAACTACATGTAAAATGCAACTTTATAAAACTTTGAGGAAGATAGGAAAAAATCTGGGTGATCTCATGGACGTGGTGATGATATTTTAGATATAACACCAAAGACATGATTCATGAAAGACACTGTTGTAATTTGAATCTAATTAAAATTTTGTCCTGTGATGGGTACTATAACGAAAAAACAATCCATAAACTGGGAGACGATCTTTGCAAATCACCTATCTGATAAAGGATTTGTATCTAAAATATACAAAGAGCTTTTAAAACTAATAGCCCAACTAAACAGAAGACAAAAGACCTTCACAGATACTTCACCAAAGAACATGCACAAAGGGTGAGAAAGCATAGGAAAAGGTGTTCCCTGGCCTATGTCGTCGGGCAAATCAAAATAAAACAACAATGAGATTCTACTATGCACCTATTAGCATGGCCGTAGTCTGGAACACGGACAATCCCAAGTGCTGACAAGGATGCAGGGCAGGCCAGCAGGAACTCTCTCTCTCTCCGCTGTGGCAGTGCACGATGGGCCATCCACTTTGGAAGACAGTTTGGCAGTTTATAAAAATAAGTTAAATTATACTCTCACCCTGTGATCCAGCAATCATCCTCCTAGGTATTTACCCAAATGAGCTGAGAACACAAAAACTTAGCATGTGAATGTGTATAGCAGTTTTATACTTGTTTTGTCAAAACTTGGAAGCAACCAAGATACCCTTTCATAGTTCGATGCAGAAATAAAATGTGGCAATCCAGATGGTGTAATGTAATTCAGTGATAAAAAGAAATGAACCGTGAAGCCATGAAAAGACACAGGAACCTCCAATGTACACTACTGAGTGGGGGAAACAACTGTGAAAAGGCTACACACTGTTTGATTCCAACTCAATGATATTTTGGAAAAGGCTAAATTATGGAAACAATAAAATCATCAGTGGTTGCCAGGAATTGGAGGGAGAGGGATGAGTAAGTGAATCCTGGGAGATACTGGGGTTAGTGAAACTGTACTGTTCTCTGATTGCGGATATGTGAAGGTACATTTGTCGGAATCCATAGGCTGTGCCTTACACAGAGTGGACCTTCATGTAAACTGGGGACTTGAGGTAATAATAACGTATAGTTTTGGTTCCTTAATATAGCAAATCCTAAAGCAAGATGCTAATAATAGGGGGAAACTCTGTGTGTGAGTGTGTGTGTTTGTGTGTGAGTGTGTGTGTGTGTGTGTGTGTGTGTATGTGTGTAGTGGGGGTAGTATATGGGAATTCTTTGTTCTTTCTGCTCAATTTACCTGTAAAATTTTAGTCCTAAATATTTAGAAGTCTTGATATTGCTTAAATATAGAGTTGTCTTTGTTTCAGAGAAGAGTTTTAGAAAGAAAAGGAAGGTGTTGAGGGGGTTAATTTTTAGCGTGATGGTTCTAGAACATTGGCGGTGGGTGGTTGAAGTATATACCCATATCTAGGTGTGAAGCTCCACTCCTAAAGTTATTTAGTATTATAAAACAATACTAAAGTAATGAAACTTGATTTAAAGGGAAAAAGGAACAGAAGATAAGGAAAAGGAGCTGTAGGAGGAAAGGAAGAGAATATAGATAGGAAAAGAAGGAGGAAGAAAAGAAGGAAGAAGAAAAAGATGAAGCAAGGAAGGAAGGAAAGAAAAGAGAGAGAGGGAGGGACACAGAGAGAGAGAGCTTGAAGGGCTGGAATTGCTCCTGGAGTGGGAATGCTCATCTAAACTCGTGGACTGACCTTGTCTTATGTGTTCATGATGGGCTAGTGACAAAGTTGTCCAATTAGACAGGAGACCACCTATAAAGAACTTGTATCCAAAATATACAAACCAGCATTCGCTGTTCCAGGTGTGCACAGTGGTGTCTGATTGTTTCAGTTCGGGTCTCCTTTTTAATTTTTTAAAAAGATTTATTTATTTATGCATACAAGAGCTGGGGTGTAGGCCAGAGGTGTGGGAGGGTGAGCAGATTCACCAGAGACGGGGTGGGGAGCAGAACAGGCGGAACTACTGAAATACACTGCTGAGGGGAGCAATGGGTGAGGCAGGAGAGGTCTGCTGTGCCATGTGGGAAGCTCCCTGGCTGGGGATGGAACTTGTGCTGCAGTGGCTACTGATGGCTTCATAGGCTGAGACTTAACCCCTTGGGCCACCACGGAGGCCCAGTTTGGGTCTCCTTGAAGACATATGATGAGGAGCATCTTTTCATAGCCGTTTGCCACATGTATGTCTTCTTTGGTGAAGTGTCTAAATCTTTTGCCCTCTGTTTAACTGGGTTACTTATTTTTTATTGTCAGGTTTTCTTATTGTATATTTTGGATAAAAACACTTCATCAGGTCTACTCAGTTCCCTGAATCCGCATAAGCCAGGAGCCTTGGGCTCAGTCTCCTGCCTGTAAGCTTGGGTGATAAACGTGTCCTAGGGCAGCTGGGGAAGCCAAGCCACATTTGATGAAACCCGTCCCACCCACCCAGGCTGCTGCTTTGTCGATGTGGATAAAGTCCAGATCCCAGCCCAGGAACAGGGTGTCTCCCTGCTGAGTGTTCTGCCCCCTCTGCCTTTCCATAGTCCACACAGAGTAACCCGAGTCTGCTCTCACCCAGGCCCAGAAGAGCATCTCCTCCTACCTCAGCACGCTGGCGGATTTTGCCATCGAGATGTTTGACGTCCTGGATGAGATCAACTATCAGTCCTACAACGAATTTGTGCTCAGAGTTGGTGCGTGTCCAACACCCGCCCCTGGGGCTATGTCCTGGTCCCTCCCCGCTAGGAGCAGCAGTCAGCAGGAAGGAGGGTGGTGCCCCCAGGAGGAGTCCATGGGGGTGCAGGACATGTGCTGCTGTAGATGGGGGGCCAGTGACTTGGGAATGGGGGTTACTGTCCAGCTCCTGAGGTACATGCAGAATCTTGGTGGTCTGAGTGACTTTCAGATGCACCTCTGAGTCCAGGAGCTGGAAGAAAGTGCTGCGCCCCAACATGAAGTCTCTGCCTGGCCAGCCACCCAGAAAGCAGCTCTGCAAGTGCCCGGCTGCCGGGCCCCAGGCCTTCATTGTCCTCCTGGGCTCCCTTCCTTCCCTGCAAGGAGGGACACCCTGGAAGCCCAAGTTCCTTTCTAGCCTTTACAAGGCTGTAGGATATATTTTTAAATTTTAAATTCACTTTTTTTTCTGGGATGTAAAATTCCTATTAGTTTAAGATAAAATTAAGCTAGAGATTTTCCTTCTCTCCCTCTCTTTTTCCATTCCCTTCTCTTCTACTAGTCTAGGGTACATTTAAAGTAGAGATTTGTGGTTGTTTATAGTTGTTTTGTTAGCATACAGAGTGAAAGGTACCCCAGACCCCCAAACCTGCATGATCTAAAGATCTTCTGCCATCCACTGCATACAGACAAAGCAAACTCTTAGTGTGAAATGACTTTAACAGAATACTGTGCATAGAGAGAAGAGAAGAAAGGATAATAGTTTCCCAATAAAACACTCCAAATTAGCTATGTCCGAGTGGGAAAATGTCTAGACAAACAGGGTTGGCCCAAAGCAGGGCCACCTCTGGCAAGGAACCACAGGAAAGGAGCGGAAGGGGCCAGGAAAGGAGCAAAATCAAAGCACACAAATCAAGATAAAGGTTGCCACTGTCAGCCTCCCCACCTGTGTCTCCTCCATGTATTTCTTCCATGTCTCCCAAGTCGCTGGTGCAATTCTGGGGCTGAGAAGCAAGCAGGCCTTCTTCCCCCAGGCCTCTGCTCCACATGTCTCCTCCTGTGTCTCTTCCTGTGCCTGTTCTCCAAGTGAGCTACATCTTCACCTGGCTGCTCAGCTCTGCCCTTCCTTAGGTGGGCCGGGGACCTGGAAACTCCTCCTTTCGTGGCGATTACGCTCTGTTTGAGGGTTCAGCTATCTAGTGTCCTTTCAAACAGACCCAAGAACTGGGTTTGAGCGTAAGCAGTGGTAGCGGGTGCTTATAAGGATGGGCAGAATATTGAGGCTGCTGGGTGGGGCAAGTAATGCCTGCTTCGTCTCGCCTCAGCGTTCAGACTGTTGCCTCAAGGCCTTAGACACAGACTGGTAGATATACCAGATGTGACAGGAGACGGTTGGAAGGTCCCTCAGGGAAGTTCTATTCCTTGCTGCCCTGCAGGAAACCTGAAGACCAGACCCGCCTCTGTTCCTGGATGGCCGGTCTCTTCGGGCCTGGACTCGTGCCCTAGGGCCCTTCTGTCCAGCAGAGCGGCTCAGTCTGGGCAGGGGCATCCAGGTTGATGGGGCTTCTATGTCCACCTGAACCTAGTGGGGTTTTCCCCAGATCACACCACTGAATTCTGCCCCCATGCTTCTCCCATCTCACACCAGCACCCCACTGTCCAGGCTTTGAGGATTAATTAGGCCAGTGGCTGAAATGTTATTAACACCCTTGGCTAAGCTCAGAAAAATACATGCATGAGGCAGAATGGGAGGGTGTGATGTGGGCCAGCTGAGACAGAAAGCCCCAGTCACCAGATCCGGCTTCAGAGACCGCCTTCAGAGCCTCCTGAAGTCTCCTGACCTCTTCTGGGTTCCGTTCCTTAGAGGAGGCACATGGACGGACTATAGGTGCTTTGGTGGTGGGAAAATTATGGTGACCACACCTGCGGGGGGAAATCCTGTCTTGTGAAAAAGCAAACAAGGATGTAAAATAATGATGTGTTATTAATAGTAATAATAATAAGAAGAAGAAGAAGAAGAAGAAGAAGAAGACATGGGGTCGCATCCAGGGAAGTAGGAGTTACTGTTCTTTCTGGAATAGTCTGGGGACATAGATGATCCTATAGAATGAACAGTCAGCCTTCTTAGCAAGCAGGGCTCAGCATGGGGGTGCTATTCCAGGAAGTGGGACTTTTTCCTCTATATCATTCCTGTCAGTGGTGCCACATGTCTGGGGGTGATGTCCCACATGACTGGGAACTGTGGAGTCCCTGCTTTAGGAAGGAGCATTGTGCTAGGGCAGCACCTCCCCTAGGAAGCTTTCCCCAATAACGACATGCCACATCATGGCTGTTTTGCAGGCATCAACGTTGGCCCCGTGGTGGCCGGAGTGATTGGCGCTCGCAGACCGCAGTACGACATCTGGGGAAACACAGTCAACGTGGCCAGTCGGATGGACAGCACTGGCGTCCAGGGCAGAATCCAGGTCAGCTCCCTCAGAAGTCCCCTAGGTACAGATGCCTGGGCTGCAGGTGGGGAGACTGAGGTGGAAGAAGCAAAGGGGTGAGCCTGGACAAGATCAGGCCGCCTGCCCAGACCACAGCCCTGCACCCCCTCCCTGCCTGCCTCTTCTGTGAGTGGACAAGAAGCTACGTGACTCAGTTCGTCTACTGCCTGGCGGGTCGTGCTGGAGCCCAGTGGCTTTATTTGTGTTTTGGTTTGTTCTACAGCCACCATGTGCCATATGCAGTCAAAGAACAGGATGAGTGATGGGGTCCGTCAGCCTCCAGCATCCCCAGGACCTGCTCCCTAGCCCCACTGCCTTAGAAAGGGTTTCCTTGGTGTTGGAAAGGCATTGTGCAATGAGGGCCATCTGATGTAGGCCCTGTGGGCTGGTCCCTTGGGATGAGGGCCTGGGCTGTGACACCCTCTAGACAGCAGGTTTGCTGCTTTTCATCAGCATGTGGGCTGCGGTCAGCAGTGGCATTGCCTTAGAACAAGAGTGGAACTGGATCCGCTGGGTTGGCTGGGCATCCCCTGAGCCCTGCAGGCCTGTCCACCGCCTTCTAGCACAGAACACTTCCATCCACTGTGAGTTCCTGCCATTCCCCACACCCCTTCCAGAGGCCCTAGCAGGCCACGCCCCTCACTTCTCCTCATGAGACCCAGGTGTCAGCAGCCCACTACAGGCCTCTGGTGTTAGGAGGAAAGGTATCTGCCCCTGTGAGTGGCTATGGTTGACCTCTGGGGGTCCATGGGGATGAGGAAGAGCCAGTGGTTCTCTCCTGCTGTGGCTGGATCTCGGAGGGGGTGTCTTGTCTAAGGACTCCATACTCAGAGCTGCTGTCACTGAGTGGCTGGACCTTCCACGGTGCCATGAGGACCCCCAGAGCCCTAGGTAGACCTGGCAGACATGTATTCCCCCCAGGTATTGAGGGAGGTACCAGGTGAGGGATTGAAGGTCATTTGTCTGGACAAGAAGGCTTCTGCCCAGCACGCACAGGGGCCCCTGTCCAGTTCTGCCCCTGCCAGCAGTCTGGGGCCTGCCAGTTGGTCAGGCCCCTTGCGTCTCTTGAATCCATCGTTGAAATAATCACTGCACTCTCCTGCTCAGAACGCAGGCACGTCTTCACATCTCGCAGGTCACATCTTGCACATCTGCTTTTTTCTTTTCTTCTATGGTGGGGAGATACACATAGCGTCACCACCTTGGCCTTTTTCACGTGGCCAGCCCAGCGGCACTGAGTGCCCCCTCGTGCTCCCTCCCAGAGAGCTGTATCCCTTTTCTCATGTGATCTTTCCCCCACGCTCCCCAAAGCCTCCCCCTGGGACTGGGAACTCCACTGGGGAGATGTTGACAGAAACCCTGGCTACTCTGCAGCTGGCCACTGTCCCACGCCAATGTCACCTTTCTGCGCTTCTAAAACCAGACCTGTCTTCTGCTCAGAACCATCCCCGTGGCCCCGGGGGGGCTGTGCGCTGGGTCTCCCCACCCCACTGCCCCACTGCCCCACTGCCCCACTGCCCCACTGCCCCACTGCTGGGCTGCCCCACCATGCGGCCCCATCAGGACTTCAGTCCCTTGTATCTCCCCTGCCAGTCCTGCCTTCTCTTCTCAGCCCGCTCAGCCCCCTGCAGTGCTGCAGGGGCCACACTTCCTTAGCTGCTCCCCCTCCCAGGGCCGCTTCCCTGCTCCCTAATCCCCCATCCCTGCAGCTTCACTGCAGGGAACACAGAGAGGATTCACGGGAGGGTGTTTCCTAGAACCACAGATGTGTGCTGCCAACCTGGGGTCCCTACAAGCCCTGCAGCCCCCTCAGGAAGGCCAAGATGGGCACAGAATTCTTTCCCTATCCACCACCTTTTAGCACAAACACTCTTCCATCCACTCTCGAGTTCCTGCTGTTCCCCACACCCCTTCCCAGGCCCCAGCAGGCCACGCCCCTCACCTCTCCTCTTGAGGCCCAGGTGTCAGCAGCCCGTACACTTGGGACAGGGGAGTGCAGGACAAGAGTCGGGCTCTGTTGACACTTGAGCCGGCTTGGGTAGAGCCAGCAGAGTCCCTCCATCAGGTGGCCCAGCAGGCTGTCCCTCGCCGGCCATGTGACCACCCCTTGTTGGAAGGTGCTTCTTCTGCCAGTCTGTCTCCCCCCTCCATTTTCTCTCTCACTGCTCTTGCCACCCTCTTGCACTTTCTCCTATTTTAGGGGAAACATGTTCCAATGATACATGGTTCTTTCAGGGGTACTTGGTCCCGACCTAGGAGAGACCCACCCCTTTGCTGACCCAAACTGAGCATTCCTTTCTTTCCATGAAGAAGTGAATGACAGACAAGATAGTAATTATAAAGTTTTATGAAGAGGTCTCTTTCTTTTTTCCCTGAAGGTAAAATTTAATCGGGTATTGCCTGCCTGAATTCTGTTTCATGTCCTCGTCTGGGAGCTTGCTTTCATTTGTGACAAAATTCAAAACAAAGGAGGACCACCCCCCCAACACACACACACACACACACAC
>PVIJ01011267.1:17949-55675 GCA_004024925.1 Scalopus aquaticus | reverse complement strand
AAGACAAGGAAAATATATTGAAAATGATGAGGGCAAAGAAACAAATAACCTATAAAGGAAAGCCAATCAGGCTGACATCAGATTTCTCTGAAGAAACACTACAGGCAAGAAGAGATTGGAGGGACATATATAACACACTACATGCCAACAAATGTCAACCAAGAATACTCTACCCTGCAAAGCTCTCATTCCTTTATGATGAAAAAACATGGACCTTCTCTGACAAACAGAAACTACAGAAATTCATCACTACCAAAACCCCACTCAGCTAAAGTTAAATAGATGAATCTCTAGGCTCTGCTGTGGCTATGAAAACAAGACTAACAGCACCTCTCTGATGGCACAACGGGTTAAGTGCAGCACTATGAAGCTATCCAGAGCCACTGCAGCACGTTTGATACCTGGCCAGGGAGATTCCCACATGGCACAGCAGACTTCTTCTGCCTCGCCCGCTGCTCCCCTCAGCAATGTACTTCAGTAGATTTGCCTGTTCTGCTCTCTGCTTTGTCTCTGGTGAATCCTCTGACCACTCCACACTGCTGGCTTATACCCCAGCTTGTATGCTTAAATAAATAAATCTTAAAAAAATAAACCCACAAGACTAATAGAAAAGTTTAGAGAAGGTTTTTCCTCTTTTGTTCTCTTAGGGTCTAAGACTAATTTAACCATTTAACCTCAGTTATATAATGAGCTTCCTTGGAGAACTTGCGTTCATGCCTTCTCACTGCACAGAAAATGAAGAACATGAGATATATTCCAGGATTTGTCAAAGTATAAACACTAAAGAAGAGTCCAGAAGAACAACAACCTAAGAATCCAAAGAATATATACCTTCTTCAAGAAAACAGGATTTGCTTGACCCTTGCACTCATTAAAAAACAATTTCCAGGGTCTCCCTAGTGGCGCAGCGGTTGAGCGCTGCACTGTGGAGCTGTCGGCAGCTGCTCCCCTCAGCAGTGTACTTCTGATCTGCCTGTTGTGCTCCCCACTCTGTCTCTGGTCAACCCTCTCGCCGCCCCACGCCTCTGGCCTGTACCCCAGCTTGTATGTATAAATAAATAAATCTTTAAAAAATAATAATAATTTCCACTGAGAATTTCTATTCCTAAACCTCTCTTCAGTATGTTTTCAGTCCAAATACCCGTTACTTTGTTGCCTATGAAACCTTGGTTATTTCAGGAGTTTTCCCTGACAAGATAAAAATTTATGCAATTGAAGAAGAAAAAAGGCAGTTTATACACAATATTACATGGCTATAAGAACCCTACCATGAATCAATTTTCAATTTTTATTCTTGTTCTGTGTGTATTGCACAGCCTCTGAACATCGGATGACTGGCCAGGTCACAATTGATTGGAGTCAAAGCTGGACATCTGATTCAAAGAGTCAATGCTATTTTATTTTCTGGGAATTTTTCATTAGAATACAATGATTCTAGATGGTCTCTAGAAATACAACAATTGGAAGATGCCACAGAACTGAAACCAGAAATACTTGATAAAAGCACAGGAAAAAAATGTAGAGAAATACATAGAGATAAAGTGCATATGTCAGAACAGAGAAGAAAAATTATAGGTAGATTTTCACTTTCTACCTTTATTTCTGGTTTATTAAAGTATAATTCATTTTCTAGTTTTAGTGTCTCATGCAAAGCCTGTGTTTTTCAAACAAATTTGTCTTACTAGTTAAAGCAAGTTTGAGTGGATTCCTAATCTTTGTAATTAAATTATCTCAATTGTAGCAGGATCTTAGTCTTAATTAAGCTCAGGCCTCTTCCTTTAAAGATGGGGAAACTGAGACCTAAGAGGTAAGGAAATCTTCCAGGGTAACACAAAGACTTAGTCAAAAGTCAATTCCATGATCCTGTCATCCAAAATATTTTACTTCTCTTTCTGACAATGCCTCATTGCCTTGTTTATTTAATAAGTTGAGACAAGTTGTTAAGCCATTATTATTCTACCACTTTCTAATTAATATTGAATAAACTACTAATTTATGTAATCAGAAGAGACTGCTTGATAAATGCATTTTTCATAGCAGAATGGTGAAAAAAGAGGCAAAATATTGGAAACTTTGAAATACTCATAATACAGGACCTAAGAGTGTGTTCCTAGTAAATGAACAGTAAGTTCCTAAAATATCCTATCGATAATTATACGGCTGTAGCTCATTGAATTCACTTATTTCACCTGTCTTCACATGGATAGTGCAATGGGTTACAACTGGAATGAAAATACAGAGTCTATCCATTGTAGCTCATTTGTTTTCTATGACAGGATGTTGACAAGGAATTGTTGACCTCAGTAGATCCAGCCATAGAAAACTCAATCCTCTTTATACATGAAAGTATCTACCTCAAGCTACTCAATTGCAAGTACTTATATATTTCATCAGTTTTGCCACCTTGAGTGAATTGACTGTTACATATATTTCTTTCCTGATGACAAAGTATTTATTTTTGTCATTAGATGGATACAAATAAAATCTAGTGAGTTATATCTAGCTTCTTGTCATAAGAATTTGCTTTCTTTTGTAGGTTTTGGAATTTATATCTGATTAAAAGAGAAAAAAAAATAAACCCAAGAATATACAGGACTTCAATAGCAAATGAAATTGTAAGATGTGTACCATGATTACCATCATAATTAATAACAAGAATTACTGTCAAGACAATGCAGGTGATGTGTATAGTCCATCACTCAAAAAACTTTAAATCTCAACTTTCAACCTACTCAAAATTGGCAGAAAGATCTTTATATTTGTTTTTTAGTTCAATGCACATTAATTAGTACATATTCTATATCAGATAATTTTGAAGAGACTTGGAAAATATAAGTAAACAAAATAAAAAGAGATCCTAGTGTTCATGCTGCTTAAAACTAAGCAGATTTGCCAGTCATTGTTAATACCTGCCTGGTGTAACACTGCACTTAGAATAAATCCAAACTTTTTTGTGAGTCTAAGGTGATATGGCCTCTGGCTATATTTACTGTTTACTCACCAATTTAGTGAAACTTCCTTTATATTCTTGAGATCAGCTGAACATTCCTGATTTCCATTGTACTTACCTTTACTGTGCCAGGAAGACTCTTTGCCCACATCTTTGAAGGTCTGACTCTTCCTGCTTTTATAGGTCTCAGCTGAAATTGATTCCAAGATAACTTTTCTAATCATACCACTAAAAAGCAAAAACAAAAAATTAAGAACACTACTCCCACAACTCTTTCTACAATGCCATGATTACTTTCTTTAGCCAAAAATATCTTGTTTGTTGAATTATTTGCTTGTTTATCCTATCTCTTCTCTCTTTAGTGAATGTAACTTTCATAGTACCAAATATACATATGCATATATGTATAAATATATATACACACATATATACACTTACACACATATATAAACATTCTTATTTACTATCTTAAAATAGTGCTTGGAATTTATTAAGCTGTTATAAAATATATTTTAAAAAGTATAAATAAATAAATTAGTGAGTACATATTTATGTATGCTTTTCTTGGTGTGAAAAATCAAGTCAATTTTTCAAAGGAATTTAATTACTCATCCAAAATGAATGCATTGCTAAAAGATATACAAGAAAGGAATAGAGAACTTAATTTCTCTAATTGACAGTCTGATAAAGTGATAGAAAGTAAAAGAAAAAGCTAATTTCTGAGTGGCTTGGGGTCATCAAATATTTTCCTTTTTTTCAACTTATAAATTACATGATTATTAGAATTATGCCTACACATTTAATAGACTTTCTCTTCATGTGGCTATTTTGAGATATATTTAATTCAGCATTATAAATCAAATAGGGAGATGATTTATGTAAATTCATAATTCATTTGCATATATTAAGTTATTTTTCCTACCGTTCAAGCAAACAGAAGTCAAATGGTTCAAGTTGGTTTTGAAAATAAAAGCAATTTTCTAATAATCTCATTACTATGTTGATAAATAACCAGAAAGGATAAATTCCAGGCTGGCAGAATCTTGTTACCATCATTGTAACTCAAATGAGTACCAGAGACCAATCTGCCTTGTTTACAATAGTTGACTTTATGGCTCAACTTAGAGACATCTTGCTGATGACACTGGGCAAAATGCATTTTATCTACATAAAACAACTTCCATTAACTACTATGAAAGTCCCACTGCCATTCAATTATTCTAGTTATTGGAAATGTCCATTAACTTGTTCGTGGAAATTAGAGGAAAATAAGTTAGTAAAAATTCAAACTAGCTTCAAATCCTGATTCTTACACTTAATTGTTTCAAAAGATTATCCAATTTATCGAGAATTTTGCAGGTCTGGTTTTCTCACATATGAAATAAATAAATCCCATGTTACAAGAGTGTCATGAATCTCAAGATACTACCTATAATATGACCAATACATTATAAACAATGAATAATATTGTTTTTATTACTTGTCAAAATCTATTAACCTTTTAGGGGCAATGCAGAGCTTTAAACTTTCTGTCTCTTTCACAGATACTCCAAATTCCTTACTAGCACTGAAATGTGTGCCGTAAATGTATTCTTCAATTAATTCTGCCACCAAATATGATTTAGATTCTCTCCATGCACAGGGGATCAGTTCACATTTTTTATAACAGTATTTGAGAATTTTGTGTTGCCCTACAATTTTTGTTAACCCCACACATCACTGTCAGGTTTGTGGTTTTCCTTTTTCTAATCTGACCATCATTGGTACATCTGTGCTCTTCTAGCCACCCATTTCATTGTTCACGTTTTACCCATTAGTTTTTAACAATGAATTTGAGATCAAATTCTAAAGTTGGTGTTCAAATCTCTTTGGCCTACAGGCCTGGGTCCATTCATTCTTCTCCTTATAATGTCACTGTGGGACAAAGCTATTTGACTCCTGTACACATTTATTAAAAAAAAAATCTATTTGACTCCTGTACAAATTTATAAATTAATTCTGAGCACTGCACTTGAATTGAAAATGTGTGTGTGTGTGTGTGTGTGTGTGTGTGTGTGTGGTGAGTAGAAAAGCACAAAAATTGGAATTGTAATTAAAAAGTCTGAATTTCAATATAATATTTGCAATTTGTAGTTTATGTTGACTTAGGCATGTTAGTATTTTTGTATCAGTTTCATAATTTACAAATTAAAACTAATACAACAATAAACTGGAGTGTATAAGTACATTAATACATGCCTGATATATCATCTCTCTATTTTTACTAAATGGGAAATGAAATTTGTATTTGTGGCACAGTCAACCTTATATTTTTACACCTTGCTTTATTTAAGTTTATATAGTAAATAAGCCTATGTCAGAGCATCTCTTTTCTTCTTTTATAAACTCAGAGTTGATGTAATATTTTTCTAAGTTACCACCACTTTATTTTCATTGAGCAATTATCGATGAATCATCAAAAGCATTCACCTGTGGTATAGATAGGTTGGAAGACGTCTCCTGTATCAGAATTTGCACAATTATATTAGATTTTCATTATCTTTTACTAAGGTTAGCATGTCTTATCCTAATGATGGTATTGTAAGCAATGTGACACCATACAGCAGTGGAACAGTTAGTTCATCACAGGACAGTTTGTCATAGCTCAAGAGATTCCAAATGAAGGGTTATGGTATGTGTATCTTTGGGGGAGCACACTTTTGAAAAAATTTTGCTGAATTCTAGATAAACATTTATTAACATGCAATAAGTCTTGAGTATTGCATCATTGTAGTTTAGAAAATATACATTTTAGTACCTTAAGTAAGTAGATATTTTCAAGCATCAGGATCTTCTGCTCCTTTAAGCACTACCAATGAGGTCAATTTTCTGGTCAATGCTGATGCCTCCTCTACCTCCCACCTTTAAAATTCCTGGAAAGCATTTTCTACAAAGTCACAATCAAGTGTTGGTTATTACTAGACTCTCATTTCTTCCTCACTCATAAAGAAATGAATGTATTATTATTCATGTTAATCAAGAAATGAAATAGAGCTGTGCTTTTAACTTTCCTGATAAGACACATGAAAAAAACTCACTCTACAAAAAAAAAATACAGTGAAATTAGAGATTAATTAAATTATATTTAATGTTGTGTTATCTCTATTCTACTTGTTTATCAAGTTATTTGTTTTCAAACGATGACTATGATTCACTAAGTTGGTTTTATAACATAGTTATGAGTAGCAGCATTGCTCTGGAACAGTACCACAGCAAAGCATGTCAAGACAGTGAAGTACTGATTTTGCTGGTTGGTGGTAGTCAGCCACTGTAGGTGCAACAAAATGATCATTTACTGTAGATGTGACTTATGCTTGCTGTGTCATGGTGCAAAAAAAGGTGAAAAAAAGAGGTATAGATGTGGCAAGGAAGCTCAAAGCTGAAAATTAAAAGAGACCACTTTTTCTATTTTTTAAAAAATATTTATTTACTTACTTTGTAGTAGAATGGGGAAAAGGCCAGAGGTGAGGGGGACGAGAAGACTCATCAGAGACAGAGTGGGGAGCAGAATAGGTGTATTTACTGAAACACACTATTAGGGAAGCAGCAGGCAAGATGGGAGAGGTCTGCTGTGCCATATATGGGTTAGCTCCCTGGCAGGGGATCGAACTCAGTCATATCAGTAACCGTGCTGAGACTAAATCCCTGGGCTCCAAGGGAGGCACTGATAATACATTTTTTTGAACAGAGAAAGTACTCGCCTTATGATGCCTGTGGAGCGGGAAGAACGCAGATATCTGGTTTTTCAAGTTCTAGTCATAATCTTAAAGTGAGCCTATTTTATTGCCTAAAAATAAAAATGAATGGAATTAATTCTTTGTGAGGAATTTATTACCTAATCACTAATATCAACATAGGTAACAGCAATTATACTGGTCAACAGTGAGATCATAACTGACTTAAAAAGGCCCTAATCTGTTGTTTCTTGGTGTGCTGAACATGAATATAACCCTGAAATTTTTTTATTAGCTCTCATTTTGAAGATATTTCATATAATTCATTTTATATGTTTCACCATGTAAATTTATCCAGTAGGACTGCAACAACAGCATAAAACAGCCTAGAGTGATGTAATATAACATCACATTGCATAATCCCATCATGCACACATCATCCAGAGTTGATGACATCATTTTCTGATGTAATGCAATACTACTGACAGGCGGCTGCTGAAATAAGCTGACGTCAGCAGTGCACTATATAAAAGCCCTGTCGGAAAGGTTGAGCATTGAAAATATTTCAGACTTTGTGCGAGACAGTTTAAGCTACTGTTTCATAGAACTGTTATTATTTTATCCATGTAGACACAATATAGAACAGTAATGCCTTGAAAGTGTGTTAATAGCGTGGACAATTTCTGCTCCATTTGTGGGGAAGTGACATTTGCCAACCAGAAGAACAATATCACTTCTCAAGTGAAGAAGGCTTATCATCTATTTTGGATGCAAGGCTGGTGATCAAGACAATCCTTGGGTCCCGCATATATGCTGTGCTACATATACAACACAGTTTTCACAGTGGTTAAATTGTAAAAGACCATCAATGCTGTTTGAGTCCCCATGGTGTGGAGAGAGCCAAGCAACCACATAAATGAATGTTATTTCTGCTTGGTTTCTCCTCTTTCTGACAGCATAATGAAGCAAAAGAAGTCAAGAATAGTCTACCCAAACATTCCGTCTGCATTGAGATGACCGGTTCAACAACTTGCTGCAGGGTGATGCGAAACAAACATGGAATGCTTTTTGCCTAGGGTCTACAAACTTTCTTGGGAATGTTAGGGCAGAAAACTACAAGGAACCAGTAGAAGACATGCTGATGCAGTATCAGAAACTTGGCTGCAATATGTCTCTAAAGATCTACTTCCTTCATTCCCATCTGGATTTCTTCCCTGAAAACTGTGGTATCGTTAGTGATGAACATGACAAACATTTTCATCAAGATATCGCATCAATGGAACAAAGATAACAGGAATAATGGTCCACTACAATGCTGGCTAACTACTGCTGGACACTCCCCAGAGAAGCTCCTGAACAGCTATATAAGAGACAAGTGAAGAAATGTAAGACGTAGTCAATGACTTGATTTTTCACAGGTATTAACCATTGTCCTATTAATATTGGCATGCATTTTGTGATGTAAACATTAATTTATTGCAGATTACAAAAAAAAGTAGAGGCAGAATTAGAATTTGATTCTCATATTCGTGTTGAGCACATACAAATTGATAGGAAATTACTAATTTTATTTCAAGAACATGACTTTTGTAAAAATTTGTTGACCAGTGATTGGATGAATTTTGTGATGGAAACATCAATTTATTGCAGATGACAAAAAAATACTAGAGCCAAAATTAGAATTTGACTGTCATATTCATGTTGAGCACATACAAATTAATAGGAAATGACTAATTTTACTTCAGTGAATAACTTCTGTAAAAATTTGTTGACCAGTGTTATTGATGCTGTGAGGGACTTCCTATTCCAGAACCTCCAGCAGAATATTCTCTTGATTCATCTGATGAGAACAAGGGGGAGCCGACCTGTTCTTCTCCCGTTCCATCAGCATGCAGTGATCCAGATTTTCACTGTGGTGCATCATCAACCCCACACAGACTAACACAGGAAGAACTCAATGACCTGGTTCATGATTTGGACTTATCCAAGAACAAGGAAGAATTGCTAGGATCAAGACTCCAACAATGGAATCTTCTAGAAAAATATGTCACAAATACTTTCTATCAAAAGTATCACCAGCAGTTGGACCCTTTCTTCAGAAAAGAAAGTACTCTGGTATTCAGTTCCGATATTGAGAGCCTCTTGAATGCCTTAGAAATCACTCATGACCCACAAGAATGGAGACTATTTCTAGACTCTGTGAAACTGAGTCTTAAGGCTGTGCATTTGCACAATGGAAACCATCTTCCATATATTCTATTCCTGAACAGCTATCTGTACAAGACACTAGTAAAGAAATCTAAGAAGTAGTCTATGACTTGATTTTCTACAGGTATTAACCATAGGCCTATTACTTGTAAATTTTTGTTATCTGTCCTTTATCGGATGTATCGTGTGCAAAGATATTTTCCCAGTTGGTAGGGTGTCTGTTTTGGTTAATGTCTCTTTTGCTGTACAGAAGCTTTTTATTTTGATGTAATCCCACCAGTTTATCTTGTCTTTCACTTCCTTCGCTTTGAGGGATGAGTCTTTCAAGATTTTGCTGAGATGTATGTCGTGTAGAGTTTTGCCTATATTTTCTTCTATAAATTTTATGGTTTCAGGTCTTAAGTCCAGGTCTTTTACCCATTTTGAGTTGACTTTTGTGCAGGGCGTGAGGTAGTAGTCTAGCTTCATTTTTTTGTATGTGGCTGTCCAGTTTTCCCAGCACCATTTATTGAATAGACTGTCCTTGTTTCACTGCATTTTCTTTGCTCCTTTGTCAAAGATTAGTTGTTCATAGGTATGTGGCTTTAATTCTTGGTATTCTACTTGGTTCCATTGGTCTTTCTGTCGGTTTTTGTTCCAGTACCATGCTGTTTTAATTATTATGACTTTGTAGTATAGTTTGAAATCAGGGAGTGAAATTCCTCCATTTTCTTTCTTTTTAGTTAGGAGGGCTTTAGCCATGCGTGTTTTTTTGTGGTTCCTTATGAATTTCATCAGTAGTTGATCTATTTCTTTGAAGAACGTCATTGAGATTTTTATTGAAATAGCATTTAATCTGTAAATTGCTTTTGGTAGGATTGCCATTTTGATAATATTAATCCTTCCAATCCATGAGTGGCACTTTTCACAATAGCAAAGGTATGGAAGAAACCCAGATGTCAAAAAATAGATGATTGGATCAAGAAGATGTGGTACATATACACAATGAATACTATTCGGCATTCAAAAAATATAAACACATGCAATTTGCAGCAACATGGATGGAATTAGAAGGGATCATGCTCAGTGAAATAAGCCAAAAGGAAAAAGAAAAATATCGAATGGTCTCACTTATAACAGGAATATAGGGAAACCAAATACAAGAGTGTCAATGAGCCTGAGGGGGGGAGGATTGGGGCTCAGAATAGGGGAGAGGGGAGCACAGGGGACTATGGTGACGGTTCACGGGTGAATTGGTGGTGGGAAATCTACGGGGAATATACAATAATGTAAAAGACACAAATAAAATAAATAAATAAATAAATAAAATAATCAAGGAAGAAAAAAAAAGATGTGGTACATATACACAATGGAATATTATTCAGCATTCAAAGAAGATAAACACATGCAATTTGCAGCGACATGGATGTAATTAGAGGAGATCATACTCAGTGAAATAAGCCAGAAAGAAAGAGAAAAATATCAAATGGTTTTACTTATAACAGGACTATAAGGAAACCAAATAGGAGAGAGACACTCAGTGGGTCGTGGGGGAGAGCGAGGGGAGGAGAGGATAAGGGAACAAAATGGAGTAGAAAAGAACACAAGGGACCACGGAGATAGATCACGGGTGAATTGGTGGCGGGTTACCAAAGGGGAATGCAAAATGTAATAGACATAAGTAACAAAAAACGAACAAACAAACAAAAAAACATAGGCCTATTACTCTTGTCATGCATTTCATGATGTAAAGATCAATTTATTGCAGATTACAAAAAAAAATTACAGTCAAAATTAGAATTTGACTGCTGTCATATTTGTGTTGAGTACTGGTCTCAATGCAGAAGAAATGGGAGGAACAAAGCAGAAGAAACAGTCTTTTATGTGGTTGCTTGGCTCTCTCCACACCATGGGGACTGCAAACAGAATTGCTGGTCTTCTGCCATTTCACCACTGTGAAAGCTGTGTTGTATATGTAGCACAGCATATATGCGGGGCCCAAGGATTGTCTTGGTCACCAATCTTGCATCCAAAGTAAAGATGATAAGCCTTCTTCACTTGAGAAATGATACTCTTCTCGTTGGAAAATGTTACTTCCCCACAAATAGAGCAGAAATTGTCCATGCTATTAATGTACTTTCAAGGCATTACTGTTCTATATTGCACCTACATGGATAAAATAATAACAGTTCTATGGAACAGTAGCTTAAACTGTCTCACACAAAGTCTGAAATATTTTCAATGCTCAACCTTGCCAACAGGGCTTCCTATAGTGCACTGCTGACATCAGTTTACTTCAGCAGCCGCCTGTCAGTAGTATTGCATTGCATCAGAAAATGATGCAATCAACTCTGGATGATGTGTGCATGATGGGATTATGCAATGTGATGCAATATTACATCACTCTATGCTGATTTAGGATGTTGTTGCAGTCCTACTGGATAAATTTAGATGGTGAAACATATAAAATGAATTACATGAAATATCTTCAAAATGAGAGCTAATAAAAAAATTTCAGGGTTATATTCATGTTCAGCACAACAAGATACTACAGATTAGCACCTTTTATAAGTCAGTAACCTTCTCAATGTTGACCAGTGTAATTAATGATAAAAATAAGACATTGTTTACCAATAGTGGGTTTTATCCTTCCAAAGTAGCTCCTATGGCATGGGCCATGATAATTTTCTAAGAAAATGTTGCTCCAATTTCTTGTGGCATCTAATTTTGTAAGCACTGTATTATCAGTTGATGTGTACATAAATTTAGAATACTAATAATTCAAAGAAAGATTTCAAGGAAATATCATTAGAGAAAAACATTCAGGCAAAGATGCTGGAAAGACAGTGTAAAACTTGTGAGATTTGTTTTTAATAAAGAGTAAGCAATGGAGACAGAAATTCTAACATCAGTAAGAACAGCCGCTCATTACCAGAAAAAATAAAACTGAAAAAGTGTGTCTCTATACTGAAGTCTGAAAAATAAAGCAACACTACATATGTATAAAAGTGTGAAGTTATTTTTAAATGAATATCTTCCTGTTGACCATGGTATTTTTTTTAGGTCCCAAAGTCTTCCAAGAATATGTCAGTTTTGCTTTCAGGTTAATGGGCAAAAATTCAAAAATCTCTCAGTGTCTGTTGCTCAGTGTCTTAAAAGAGTTCTTTCTTCTTCTTTGACAATGTAATGACAATTTGGTAATAACATAGCTGTTGACAAGGACATAGACCAAAGCACTTATCCCTTTCAGGATCCTCTCTAGTATAGGACTGTTAAGACTTTGTTAACCATAAATGCACAAAGGACAATAACAATATACCCTAAAGGACTTTAATCCAGAAACAAAGGAATCATTGAGCACTCAAATCATACCGCTTCCACAAAATTAAATCTTATGGAGAGACAGGCCAAAATGAATAAAATGGTTATAATAATGATAGTGATAACGGTGGTGTTAAAGATGTAGTAATAATCATATTAATAATAATGAGATACTCTGCAAATGAAAACTATCTTTTAAAAAACTAGATGACAAATTTTTACAAATCTTTTGACATATTTAACAGAAAAATGATAAGTCATAGAACTAATATCCAGGGGAGAAATTCAAGCATTATGCCAGCATATGAGGCTAAATTTTCTTGAGATTGGCAAGGTAGAAAATAAGGCCAAGAGGCTGATTTGTGGTTTTGATAGTTAACTGGGACTTAAAGGACAAAAGGCAGATGGCAAGTTATGGTAAGTGTGGGGATTTAGATAGATCATCCCTTGAGTTCAGACCCTGAAGGGCTGTTCAAAAATTGAAAGAAATTAGAAGCCAGTTACTATATGACTTTCTGAACAAATTCATATCATTTGCATAACCAGGAAAAACTTCAATGCTTGAACAGCGCTAAAATGATCATTATGTAAATGCTTTGGTACCCGAAAAAGCAAAGAAAGGTAAATTACTAGGCACTCAAAATATTTGCTCAAATTATCTTTCTATATAGTGACTAAAGCATAATCAAAGATAACCAGATATATGAAGAGAGAAGAAAATATGCATAATTAACAACAGAAATGAGTGTGAAAAGAATAATAGATTCATGGATTGTCAGGAAGACTTTAAAACAAATTATGTTTATTACAAATGTCTTTGTGACACAAGCCAAGCTAAAGCATTACGCAGGAAACCAAAAATTATGTTTGAAAAAAAAGTTAGGATTTGGGGAAAATTACAAATAAAAGAATAAAATGACTTAAATTAGGAACTCAATGGCCTAGTTTAAAAACAGATTAAACACAGCAGTAGAGTGACTAAAAAAAGCTTTAAGCAAACATATATGTAGTTAAGAAACTAAATACATTGTCAGATAGAGGAACAGATGAAAATGGATACATTACACAGAACTGGAGAAACTGCCATGTAAATTTAGCGAGGAAAAGTAAATAAAAGTAAATAAAAATGTAAGATGAAAGGAGAAGAGCACAATTGTCATTAGATGATATATTCAATTAAGTAGAAAATCCAGTTGAATCTACAGATATATGACAATGATTCTGTACAGCTGTGGAACAAAATCAATATACCAAATCAAGTGTTATATTGTACTGGCTATAATCAAAGAGAAAGTATAATGGAAAAGACATTTATGCTCACTGTAGAAGCAAAAACTCTTTGTATGAAATGTTGACTTGATTAAAATAGCATTATAGCAACATTTTAATATAAGATTTTGTTTTTAAAACCATGTCCAGGAAATAAATTGCTCTAGGAATTAATATAATTAATTAAAAAAAACTATGATCAATAGAAATGCATAGAATTATTAATTCATCAAGTACATATTTTTTTTTATTGAGGTCAACAATAGGTAACATGAAATTTACCCTTTTTATCATTTTTAGCTGTACAACCAAGTGGCATTAAATACATTCACAATGTTGGCTATCACTACTAACAATTTAGTTAAAAATTTCCAGAACTTTTTCACCATTCCACACAGTAACTCTGTACACATTAAGCAATAACATCCCATCTTCCTGTTCTCCCCACAGCCTGTGGTATTTTCTGTCTCTCTAAATTGCTTATCTAATTTATCTTAGATACTTTCTGTAAGAGGAATCATAAGTATGTTTTTTTCACATCTATGAAACAAAAATCAATACAATTAAAATAGAGTAACAAGTTTATGGAATATTATTTTAATGCAGTAAAAGTGAAATACATTTTGAAAATTAATCAAAAAATCCTCATTTGGAAGGAAATAAATATTTGCAAAATCCATGAAAATAATTGAAATATAAAATAAAACCTGAGACTATAATTAGAAAGCAGGGTAGACGCATTAACAAAAAACCTGTTAAAAGAACAAAAGATGGACTTGAAATAAATTTATAAACATACATGCCTGTATCTCAGAAGGAAACACCAAAACCAAAGAAACTTAGACTTTACCTTATACAAGTCAAGAGACTAATATAGTAGACTGAAATATTACAATATATTTTCTATATCTATACATGAGAGGAAATTAAAAACGTTTTTTTTAAGATTTATTTATTTATGTGTACAAGAGTTGGGGTATAGCCCAGAGGTGTGTGTGTTGGGGGATGAAGGGGCGAGAGGATTCACCAGAAACAGAGAAGGGAGTGTAACAGGCAGATCTACTGAAATACACTGCTGAGGGGAGCAGTGGGCCAGACAGGGGAGGTCTGTTGTGCCATATGGGTCAGCTCCCTGGCTAGGATCCAAATTGTCCTGCAGTGGCTGCCTATAGCTTCATAGTTCTGAGACTTAAACTCTTGTGCCACCAGGGAGGCCCAGAAAACAAAAAGTTTTTTCTAAAGATCTTTTTGAACAAAAAAGTCAGTAACATCAATTATTTCTTTATAAATAAAACTGAATGAGTACAAATATATAAAAGATATAACTCTAAATATGAAATGGGTAAGGATTATAAGAGAATATAAACACAAACTGACTTTTTAAAAATCTAGAAGAAATGTTTGAATTTCTTTAAAAATATTAACTTGATGTTTTAAGCCTAAATGTTCATTATAACAATGTTACAGAATCCATAACAAAAGTATTGCCAAAGTTCAAGCTCTACTTCAGATCAATCAAATCAGAATATCTCATAATAATGTCCAGCATTTTATTTTATACCTCAGTTGATATCGACACGTAAGATTTAGAGTTTACATTTTTATCAGAAGATTAATTTCCTCTATGCTCTCCAGCCTATTGCATTAGTTTATTCAGAATTATTTTCTGTAGAATATATTGAAAGGGAGGTTGACATATACCAATTAAAATATATTAGAATCACATGAAAGTTCAGCTAAATTCTACTTAACTTCTAAAAAAGTGAAAATATTTTTTATTTCATATCATAGCAAAAAATAAAAATCCTCCCAATTCATCCTATAAGAGCAGTAGAAACTTAAAACTAAAAGTTGATTAACTTCATGCAAATCTGTCCTATTTGGCAAGATAGTCTAACCAAACTTGGGACATAAACATTACTTATTTTCCCAATGGAATTTTGTGGTTTCTCAACATATAGAGAAGTCCAATGACTTATTTGATACCATCACTGCAACTTTTTAGTTTTTACTGTTTTTAAGATTATGACCTTATAGTCAAATTCTTGTCCTTTTGGTTAAGAACCAGCAAGATGGGAAGATTTATGAGTACAGTCATCCCTGAAAATTTGTTTATATTATCCAGACTTAATTCATAGATAATATATCACCTCAAAATATCCTCTACTTTTGTGTTTTCAACATTTTATCTAAATATTATGCCAGTTGTTTCCTTTTTTTTAAAATAATTTTGTAGGTGACCTTCTCACACATAAAGTTTAATGTTTTGTGTTGGCAACAGTTCCTGTCCAGATGGCACTATTTAAAGTAACAAGAAAACAAACACATACACACACACACACACACACACACACACACACACACACATGCCTTGATATTCAATCCTTCTTCCTTTGAATGAGTGCATAGTGAGGGAAGGCTGACTAGTATGTTATAACAGAATGCTGATACATATGAAAGCAAATGTGTAAATGTGTATTGGATAAAGAGCAAAACACTGACCATATTACAAGGAGACTGGAAGGAAAAAAACTTATTGAAGCAAATACTACTAAGCAAATCTTTTTCCACAGCTTATCTAAAATTGCAGCATATTTTAAAATAAATGAAAGACTGTTTTTAGAAATGAAATTGAGTGCAAAATACAATAAATTCAGTAGTATATTTGTATTGTTACTAGTTTGTGTAGCCACAGATAATAACCAGCTGGAGAACAAATCTGGGCAGGTTTGTATAGATCTTGACCTGAAGTGAGATAATGCAGCTTTGTGTTACTGAGCAATAATAAAAGAGTCTATTGGTATAAATTAACATCTAGAGTATTTGGACACTGTTGATATTATTCTATTTGATTCAGCACTACATGCATCTATCATTTCCCATTGGGTGTAAAGGTAAAAACATAAACAACTAAAGCACTTATTTACCTTTAGATTAAACTCTCCATTAATAGTATGTTTAATCCCCCCAAATCTATAATTAGTTCCATTATTTATGATACTGAGCATCCACTATTGATTATTCTCTGAACCTGCATGGTAGTAGGGTAATTTTGTAGTAAGAGAACATAAGGGAAAAGAGTTGATTACAAAAAAGTTGAGTTAAAAAGGTTGTAGTTGCCAGAGTTACAAAGAAATTAAGGAATCAGTAAACTGGAACGTCAGGAGAAAAGTTATGTAAGGACACAAATGAAATGAGACATATGCCATATATTAATACATCAATTCACCAATAATTTCTGCAGTTTTACTTTTTTTTATGAGGTAACATTGGTTTTTAACACTATATATGACTTAACAGTATGAGATCGAACCCTTCCAGTGTCTGTTACCACACTACCCCTCAGTTTTTTTTTTTTTTTAAACCAACACAATTTGATGGGAAATGTATTTGTAATGTCAGTAGCCCAGTCTCCAGCTCTAAAACATGAAAAATCAGGACAGAGGCATTATCCTAAGAATACTGATTGGCTGTGTCATAATCATTTATTTATTGCTTGCTGTAAGGGGACTGACATAGGTTTTTCCTAGATCTGAGCTCATTTTCAAGTCTAGGAGAAGAGGCTGAAATTGATTGGAAGGAGATAAAGCGACTTTACTTTCAGATAACAAATTGGGAAGTGTAAAACATGCCAAAGGTTTGTTTTGACAGCCTTCACTTGTCAAATTGAGAAGTGTAAATATTTTATGGTATTGTTTAGCTCTTTTCCTTTCCTCCCTCTCTGGGGGTTTTCTCATGAGTGTCCATGAGAAGAAGTGTTCACTTTTGGTTTGGGTAAAGAAGTATACAATATGACTGCACTGGAAGTGTTCCATTATTTAACTGTCACTCAGATTACAATTGTTTTGAAAATGTGCAGAAATGCAATAATATGAAATTGTGGATTAAATGCTATAGGAACTGTATTCCAAAATTATAACGATGCCTTTCTCCCAAGATTAAATAACAATTCCAAGCATAAGTGTCAGAAGTATCCTAACTACTTTTATTATATCAATTTACTTAATTTTCACAAATGCTGTTGCATAAATAGTCTTGTAATTCCTTTTTATTTGTGATGAAACAATCAGAGCATTTACCTAATAACATAGGTAATAGATGGTAAGACAGATATTGGTGCTAGTTGGGCTCCTGTGATTATGGTGGTCAAAAGGCACAAAGTTCAAGTTAAAAAAAAAAAAAGAATCATGGGGATGAAACAAAGCATGATGATAGTTAATAATTCTCTACTGCATATTTGAAAGTTGCTAAGCATGTATATCCTTTCGTTTTTCTTATTGCATTATTATTTACTGAAACAACATTGGTTTACAACACTATATTGTTTATAGACTGGTACAGCTCCTATGAGAAATAGTATGGAGGTTTTTTCAAATTTAAAACTAGATCTACCATACGATTCAGCAATTCGACTACTAAGCAGCTACCTGAAGAATACCAAAAACGCCACTAATTTGAAGGGATATAGGTATTACTATGTTCACTGAAGCACAATTTACAGTAGCTAAGTTATGAAAAGAGCACTGAGTTCAACAACAGATAAGCAGATTAAGAAGATACTGTATATAGAGACAATGAAATAATATTAAACAATAAGAATAAGGTGAAATCTTGTCATTTTTTACAAGATGGATGGAACTTCTGGGCATTATTGTAAGAGATTAAATATTAAAACTTCTTATCAAAAGGGGAAAATATATGTATGGAGAAGGATGTTAACTAGAGTTTATTGTGGTGATGACGATATATAAATATTGAAATATTCCTATACACCTAAAACTCATGAAACATTATATGTCAATTAGAACTCAATAAAAAACATAAAGAAAATGAAAATAGTGAAAAAATAAGGCAAATGAAAAGGAATGAAGTGTGGATACATGTTATAGCCTACATGTAACTTGAACACACGTTAGATGAAAGAAGTCAGTTGCAGTAAGACATTGTGGTATGATTACACTTCCATGAGATGTAAAACTTAGAAAACAGATCAGTGTATACAAACATTTGGGATCAGAGATACTACTGACCATAATGGGAGTCATAGGTAATAGGGATGGGTTCTTTTTGTGTGCAATTTAAATGTTCCAAAATTCAAAAATGATGATCAGCACAGAAACGTGTGAAGTAAATACTACTGAACAGAACACTTAAAAGATGAGCATTGTGGTACATGTATTATATCTTGAGAAAGCTGTTATTTATAACAATGCTGCAAAGGTTGGTATTTCAAAACTAGGGTCCAGATTTCACTGCTGCTACTTATAAAAATCTAGTGATCAAGAAAACTGCTTGTAAAGTATGACTCAAGAAAACATTTTTTTCTGTCATTAACACTTATCAGATAAACACCTGAAAATGTGCGCATGTGTGCCTGTCTGTATGAAGCAGTGTGATCACATGCTTTATTTTATTAATAAAACTGAAAACTGCAGCCTGAAGAAGCAAAATGATTTGTCCAAAATTGTAAAACTAATAAGACCATCAATTTCAAGCCTTCTGAGTAAATCTAGAGGTTCTCTTGACAACGGAACTCTAGTCTCCTGATTTTGTTCCCGGTCTTTTCATGAAGGAACCCTTTGGCAAAACTCCCTTGCTTGTATGCGAATTCTACAAGGTGGTACAACATTTTACTTGCTTGTTTGCCTCCTTTAATTAAGCTGCCTCTATCTGTGTCATTCGCTTCAAATTGCTGGTGATCACACTTTAAAAGTTAAGGAAAACGGGCCTCCCTGGTGGCACAGCAGTTAAGCGCGGCCGCTGTGGAGCTGTCAGCAGCAGCAACAAGATGCCTGGTGGGGGAGATTCCCACATGGCGTGGCAAACGGTCTGCCTTGTGCCCTGCTTCCCTCAGCAGGGTATTTCCGGAGATCTGCCTGTTCTGCTCCCCACTGTTTCTGGTGAACCCTCTTGCCACCCCATGCCTCTGGCCTGTACCCCAGCTTGTATGCATAAATAAATCTTTAAAAAAAAAGTTTTAAAAAGTCAAGGAAAAAAGAGTTATTTAAAGAGAATGCATGTCTGTTGAATATCATTTAAATTGATTCATGTGCTTAGCATATCATTGTCAGATAAAAATGATAATAAATACAAAAATCTTATGTGTGAAACAAGAAAATGAGATCTGACAACGAAATCATCACATTAGACTTTATCAAAATATGGAGAGAAGTTAACTGACTAAACTGAGCTTCTTTAAAACTCTTCACAATAAGTATAGCTGTCCCTGCCTTCTTTTTTGTTCCATTTGCTTATAGGATTGTTTTCTAGCCTTTTACTTTCAATCTGTGTTTATCTTTTGCAGATAAATGTATTTCCTGTAGACAGCAGAATGTTGGGTTGTTTTATGATCCATTCTGCCACTCTATGTCTTTTTATTGGTGCATAGAGTCCATTTACATTTAGGGTTAATATTGATATACTGGCATCCATATTTGCCATTTTATTTGCCTTTTTGTGTCAAAACGGGGCTGAAAAGAGCACAAGGGAATATGGTGATGGGACATGGGTTAATCGGTGGTGGGTTACCCAAGGGGAATGTAAAAGATACAATGTAAAAGATATAAATAACAATAATAAAAAAAAACTCTTCACAATATGTAGATATCTTGAGATGTTTTAATAGAAATGAATAATCATTCTACCTTCTGGATTTTTCATTTTGAAATTTCTTGTTTATCTCTTGCAAAATTAATAATGACCACCATCACTTCAATAAGATATCATTAGAATTTGAGTGCATACTGGTAGATTAATGCATGCAAAACTATAACACAATATGTATCTGTGTTCGTGAGCACAAAAAATAAGAAAAAATCTTGTTAATAATTTAGAAAATTAAAAAAATGACTAAACTGCACAGAAATTTTACTAGGATTGAGTAAAATATATATAGCTAAGTGAGTCAGTGATTTAAAATGAGTGAAAAATGTTAGCACAGAGGCAGCAAATTATCTTAATGTAATGCCTTTAAACCATTAAAGTAGATTACATTGTATAAACCAGGCTAAAATTTAAATCCAGCATAAAACAACAAAAAATGAAGTCTTAAAAGGAGGTATAGTAAAATCAATATTGCTCTTTTGCAGAGGAAGTATTCCCTTGGAACTACGTAATAAAGCACTTGGGTATTAGGACAAAAAATATTTGAAGTAAAAGTCCTATAAATTTTAAGAATTTAATTACTGATGAATTACTAGGATATGGTACTCTTAATCCTGGAATCCTCCCAACCATTTTGGTAGTAGGTTAATGGAGAAAAATATCTCTATGTCAGTGACTATTCAAAGCCTACACATGTAAATCAGGCTGCCAGGACAAAAAAATGTACTCCTATACTGTTCCCAGCTGGGAACAATTGCAGCACGTCAGAGACTTTACTGTCACTCCTATGAAGAGTTGGCCCCTATTCATGCTCCGGGCTAATAGGACCCAAAGGCCTTTGAACCTTGTGTCAGTATCTACAGCATTTCTTTAATTAAAAGGAATAAAAATAAGTAAATAGTTCAAATTGAGGTTGTAGTCTTAAAAACTACAGTTTGAGGTTTCTGAATCTACAAATTAAGGTTCAGGGGATTTCAAATTTATGAACATAAGAGATCACAGAAACTAATAATCCTCTCAGTATATTCTATCATACAGGTTGGGCAAGGACATACTTTAAATTTTTAGTTTGGTCATAATAAATTTTCAGTGTGTCTATCTCTAAGCTTATAATAGCTTTTGAAACCAAATATAATTATAAGTTACTAGAAGTCTCTAATTTATTCATTTATCAAATGAATAAATGCAATAGCAAATGCTTCTTTTCAAATACTATTTTTTGCAAGTCAGTAGTTATAGACCCATAGGGTAGTAAACTTCCTTATATTCACTGTGCTCCCCTAGAAAAAGGGGATGATGTTGACAGATATACATAATAATCATAACTCTATAACTGAGCTTGTTATGAATATTAAGTAATACTTCAAAGCTTCTTATCACAATAACAAAAGTTTTAGGATAAATTCAGTCCTTCCATCAGACTCAAGACAAATATTCACAATTTAATAATACACTCATTGTTTCTGGTTACAATAGTTAATTTATAAGAATTAGCCCACAGAATGAAACATAATAGAAATGCATTTACTAGGATGTATGAATACTTGAAAATAGGTATATAAATGTTTTGCAAACCCTATGTGTAAAAATTGAAATGACTTGTGATGGCAGAATAGGTGAATATTCAGTGTATTTCTAGGCAGTAATAATGGAAACACAGGCTGCAAACAAGAGATACAGAGTGACATTTGTATGAGTACTCTGTAGCAATGCAAAATTCAGGAGGGACATTTGCTTTAGTATTAAACCCACACATCTAAGCCTTTGAGACTGGTTCACAGATACTATATACCCTGAGGGACCTCAGATTTATTTAATTCAGGACCATGGACAATTTATATGGGATAACTGGCTTTTGATCTCTGGTCAATATTTCAGTGATGTTTATTAAATTCCTAGGGAAAAAATGTGCCTATATATTTTCATTTCTTATAATCACAAAATTGTTTCAAAAGAAAATCAGAATCTTAAAGACCTGAGGCAAATATGTATACAACCTAGATAAACTTCTATATTGCAGTTTCAAGACTTCAGGTAGATCAGTATCTCCTCAATTATTCCTGACGTCATTTTGAAAAGAAAGTGTCTAGGCCTAGGTAGATAGGTCACAGAAGACTTTGGTTCTGGTGCAAGCCAACTAATATAATTTGATAGATAGATAGATAGATGATAGATAGATGATAGATAGATAGATAGATGATAGATAAAAGTTGAGTTGTTTCACCCGAGAAATTTAGGGTCTTGGCCACTCTATCTCAAAACCACACATAGTGATGAATTTAAGTCATTATTTCACTGACAAATTTGTGAATCCCTGGACAAACAATCCTAGATTCTCTGTACTTCCAACATGTGATGATTTCAGAATTTTTTACTTGAAAGACCCTCAAAGAACATCTAGATCCATTGCGAGACTTCCATTTTTAATAAAAAGATTGGGAATGTTAGGTTTCTCAACTAGCTGATTGTCATGTATACTTTTAGGTTTCTGTAAAATTAACAGAAATAATCTTCTCAAAGTTTTGATTCAGTGAGTTTGATTTGACCCAGAAACTGAATTTTTTAACATAGGAATTACCAAACCATGGGACCAAAGAAAAAGACTGAAACAAAAAACAATGTTTTCCATTTTCTAGCACTATCTATACAAAAAAAATAAAATAAATGAGTAACATTTAATTCTTTAATGCAATGTTTTAGAGAAAATAACTGCATTAAGAAAAAAACAATGGAAATTTTGGTGCCAAAAAAGGAAGAAGGAAAGGAGAAAATTAATGTGTTGAAAAAAATCAGATGAACTACACCCCTCTTTATTTTTCACTAAATTTTTGTCATGCTATAGTGTGGTGAAGCTTAAAACTCTAGCAATCAGTTATAGATGATGGGATTTAGAGTCAGAGTATTTCACTGGAAAATCTTGGTTCCACTATTTTTTTGCTTGTAATTAAACAAATATTGTTGAACAATTAGATTTTTGAGCTTTATCTCTAAAATGGGGATATTAATAGACTCTTGAAAGTGCCATGTGAAATGTTAAAAAGGAAATGGATATTTCTGAACAATTGGGGGAAAAGACCTGAAATAAAATACTTAAGCTAATAGTTTAGACCTTATCTAATTTAATTTTTATTGCTACACAATGAGTTTTCCATTTGAAAAAAACTGACAATTAGTGTTCTCAAGCTTACAAATCTAATAATTGTTAGAGTTGGCATTTGAACACAGATTTCTATATTTCTCTAATCTAGTCTTTAATCTGTTGTATTTTATAATTTAGTAGTGTTCTCAATATAGAAGAAAAAGATATTTCCCCCCAATTTGATATAGTTTGCATTCAGTATAGTATTTCCACAAACAGGATATTAACAAGCTTTGAAACTACTTGGCATTTTTCACAGTGCATATTTACCTGGATAAAATACTAACTCTTCATCCACAGAAAACTTATTTGACACTAAGAAAAGAGAAGATTCATGGCCTTATATGTATTCAAGGTCTACATGTTGGATTACTTATTGTTTATATGGTAATTGTGACAGAAACTCCATACATGGTATAGATTTGCAAGTTTTATAAAACAGATAACTGGTTATAGTCTTTCAAAAAGTATTTATATTTATGTACTTTAAAAACTTTGTTCATGGCACACCTTAGCCTGTAAAATGTGGCATTGATGGTAATCCCTATATTATATATAAGATCATATTATCCATCACTCTTTCTTTTCTTATTATTGATTTCTCCTTTCAGCTATTATGAATCTCTTTTAACATCACAAATTTTAACTGCATATATCAAGAATGTTTCCTGACACTTATATAAGCTTTCAGAATAGATAGTATACATTTCTGGTTCATTGATTTTTGAATTGGCGTATATCTGTTTGCTTAAACTTTCTTTACACTAACTCTTGTATTTGAGATAAAAAAAAATCTAGGGTCTCCCTGGTGGCGCAGCGGTTGAGCGCTGCGTTGTGGACCTGTCAGCAGCACATGATGAGAGTTCCACGCCTTGGCCGGGGAGATTCCCACATGGTGTGGCAGACCTCACCTGCCTCGCCCGCTGCTCCCTTCAGCAGTGTATTTCTGATCTGCCTGTTCTGCTCCCCACTCTCTCTCTGGTGAACCCTCTCGCCGCCCCACGCCTCTGGCCTGTACCCCAGCTTGTATGTATAAATAAATAAATCTTTAAAAAAAATCTATACAAGAACATTGTGTAAGCTCTAAATTTTAACAAGTTTCGTCCCCAATTATTTGTGGCTGATCTAATAGATTTAGGGCTGATTTAGGTAATTTAGTCTACAGTTTTAGATGAGAAGATCATTCCGAAAGTTCTATCCACAGAAGGGAAAAATACCACTTCATTGACATTTCTGAAGCAAAATATCCCTTCCATATTTTTATGAATATAATGAAACTTTTGAAAATAATGTGTATATTATTGTTGAGTTAGTAAATTTAATATTTATATCAAAAACTATTTGATAAACGTGTTCTCCTTCAAGTATTTTCTTTGTTTCCATGCCTGCCATTGTGTGTGTGTGTGTGTGTGTGTGTGTGTGTGTGTTAGGAATCTGTGGCTCACTCACAAATGGATATTTTATTTTACAAGTCATTGTCAGATCTGGCAACAATATTGATGGAAAGACGCTCAGGTCATTACCTTTTATGTGTGAAATGAAATCTGTCCTATTTTAGTGTATTTCTTAAACGAATGCATGATAGTTTCCACATTCAATTCCATGCAGTACATTGGGCTAATGACATTAATCTGAAAGTTTCTATCAGGTGAAACCTTTAGGTTCAAATCAAATCAATTTGAATGAAATCAAGTTTAGAGTTTGATCTGACCTGGATGTCAAGCAAGATTCTCTCAATTTGGCTGGGAAATTGTGCTTTCAAGAGCCAAATTCATTTTCAAGCTTTATTTCTTTTTCCTCTTTCAAGTCTATTTCCCTGAAGTCAAAATGAATCAAACCTAGCAGTGTCTTTATTACATTAATTGCATAATTTCAACTGACAGATTGTGTTTCAAAATTCCAGTTCTAATCTATTATATCTACAAAGTTGGAGAACTCCTAGGAAAAGTGATCAAATAGAAAAGTATTATTTGTTAAGAAGACTGAAAATGATTTGGAGAGGGTGCCATCACTCTTAGATCAAATATATATATATATTTAATTTATAATTCACCTAATAATAGAATGCACATTTGAACTGATATATTGAGATCTCTGCTAACCTATATGTAAAATTAAGGTGACAGTCAACATAATCACCCCTTTAATAAACATTTAAAGAAAAGATTAATAAAATGGGCCTTCAAATACATAAGTATAGTAAAATATGTCTTTCTCTTCACAATTATTATATCAAAACAGGTTAATTAGACTAAGTCTGTAAGGAAATTTGAGATTATAAATTCTAGTTCTTTATCAGGAAAGTTAGTGACATGAACTATGGTAATGAAGATTCATTATTATTACAGCTTCAGCTTGTTTACATTGTTTCTATCACTTTGTCTCAAATTTTATTTTTATGTATCAGTATCCAGTAAAAGCACTAATACTCATTTTATTACATTTTCCGAATTTTTTCTAAGGAAATAAACTATCATGAAAGTATTTAATACACTCTGCACACCTCACTTCTTCCCCACTCTTGATTCAATACTATTTGTCTATATTTCACTTAGAACTCCCAGATAAAAGAGCTTGAAACATGCGGACATAAACTTGGGTCTTTCTATACTAGAGGGAACCCTTGACCAAGACAGTAATATTGATTATACCTGCAATTTAATGCAAATTCCTTGTTTTTTTTATAGATTTTTAAGATTTTGAATTTGCATTTGAGTACATTATATTTCTCCATTTTTTTTATTTTTTAAAGATTTATTTATTTTTACATACAAGATGGGGTGCAAGCCAGAGGTATGGGGCAGTGAGAGGGTTCATCAGAGACAGAGTGGGGCACAGAACAGGCAGATTGACTAAAATACACTGCTGAGGGGAACAGTGGGCGAGGCAGGAGAGGTCTGCTGTGCCATGTGGGAATCTCCCCGGCTGGACATAGAACTTGCGCCGCCCGCGACAGCTCCACAGCGCTGCACTTAACCTGTTGCGCCACCAGGGAGGCCCCTATTTCTCCATTTTAATTGTTATTAATTAAAAAAAAATAAAAAATCCCTGGTTAAGGCCTATTACTTCTCTTGAATTGTGAAACCTTTATTTCACAGAATATCAATTTTCAGTTTGGTAGTTACCTACTGCATTCACTGTCAAATCATCACTAGGTATTATTTCCATGGATCTATTGAGCTGTGTTAATGTATTTTTCAATAATAATGACAATGCTTTTGTAGATATACCTTAACAATTTTCTATGTGTTTATTTCCATACTTGATTACAGGACTTTATACATTTTTTTCTTTAGAAATTTATCTACAAGTCTAAAACATGCTTTAAGAACACATTCAGATAAAGTTAAACAAGTCACAATATTAGAGGCTCTGAACAACACTCACTTTTGACACCAACTCAAGTTTTTGGGCAGGTGGAAGAAGAGTGCCAAACCACCCTCAAGTTTGATAATTTGCTAGAACAATTCAGAAAATTCACAGAATACAATTATGTCTTAGCTATGATTTATCTTAAGAAAATGTTATGAATTAAAACTGGCCATGAGAGGAAGAGCCAATTCTTTCAGATAGTCTATTTCCATAAGATTGAGTTTGCTAAAGGAAGCATGGCTGTGGCTTTACTGTGGCACTTTCCTGGGTCTTCTGAAACCCCTCTGGCCCTCACTGGTTCCAGGGAGATAGGGGTCACTTGAAAATTATACCTATCTCTTAGCTAACCCCATCCATCTAGTATATCTCCCTTTTAAAAAGCCAACTGTTCCAAATAAACACAATCACAGACGTAATATTCTATCATATTCACTCACAGTACACTCCATTAGATAGGATTATGAGAGTAGTATGTAAGTGTGTAATCATACTCATCGAGTTTCTAAAACTGGTGGTCATGGTGACATTTTTTTTTCTTTTTTCTTATGTTATAAGAACAGGGTAGACTATGAGAGTAAAACAATGGGACAAAAATACCCATGCCCATCTTAAATGACGTAAACCAGATTTTTCAAAAACTGTCCAATCGTGTTTCAAAGTGTAGGCCGAGGGCCTCCCTGGTAGCAAAGCGGTTAAGCGCTGTGCTGTGTAACTGTTGGCAGCGGCGACTCAAGTTCAAAGCCCAGTCAGGGAGATTCCCACATGACGCGGCAGACCTGCCTCACCCACTGCTCCCCTCAGCAGTGTATTTCGCTTGATCTGCTTGTTCTGCTCCCCACTCTGTCTCTGGTGAACCCTCTCACCACCCCGTGCCTCTGGCCTGTACCCCAGCTTGTAGGCATAAATAAATAAATCTTAAAAAAAAAGAAAAAAAAAGTGTAGGCCTAGAAGAATATTCACTGTCTTTGAGGTGACCTCTCACTGTGCAAACTGGAAAATAATCATGGACTAGAACTAAGATGCCCAGTTCATGATTACACAGACAACATTCTGAAGCAGGGATGCTCAGGTCTGTTGCAGTTCAAGAAAGAAATCTGATTTGCACCACAATGTTTCAGTAGAAGCAGCCAATCATAATCTACCAACTTTCATTTTTTGTTTTTTTGATATGTTCTTTCTTCCTCAGTCTCATAAATACTGCCCAAAGTCCAATATGGGAGACTGCTTTGAGCCTTTAGGCTCTTTCAGGTCGTGCATTAAACCCATTCTTTTCTCAAAAGCTGCTGCATGGTTTTTAGCTTCTATTCCATTGGGTAATGGGGTCTATATTCACCAACAGTTCCTTTTAGAATTAGGCCAGCACACCTATTGTATTACAAAGTTGTAAATTTTGCCCTGCCATGAAGGTTTCTCATGAAACCTCTGGAATTTTACTTTTAAACTAAGGACTTTTTAAAAGGCAGCTTGTCTTTTATTATTTAGTTGTTTTGTTTCTTTAGTAGCCAAAGGGGTCTGCTACTATACATGAAACTATAATTTATGGCAGAATCACACATGTATTCATTAAAATATAATAAAACTATATAGCACTTCTAGAGTTTGTTACCAATTAATATGTAGAAAGTATAATTTGTGTTCCCCATATTTTACAGTTTTCTAGAAGAAAAAATGAATAAATGAGAATTAAATACAAATATTAATAAGTATATTAACTGAAAATATGGTTGAAATGACAGTACTTTCTATGTGTATATTAGCTATGTGCTATACAAAGATATTACAGCAAACTTAGCAACTCAAAACAAGACATAGTTATTATTTCATAAGTTTTGTAGGTCTGGACTTGAGTCAAGGTTTAATTAGGTGGTCTGCTTAGGTTTTTAGAGTACCCCAATCAAATATTGTAGGGCTACATTCTCAAATGAAGGCTCAATTTAGAAAAATTAACATCTAAGCCTCCTTGGTTGTTGGCAAATTTCATTTCTTTACAGCTGTAGGGCTGAGTGCTTCTGCTTCTTGCTGCTAGTGGTTATAGTCTTCTTAGCTCGAATAAGGCTGTTGAGGTTCCATACCATGTGTACTTTCCCAACATGAGCAGTAATTCAACCTGCCAGCAAGAGGTCTGCTAGCAAGAGTTTAAGAAATGCTATCTGGGCTCACCCTGCTGGCCTTGGGATTAGTCTCAGTGCTATAACCTCTACAGCCTGAGTTCAATCCCCCGGCAGGGAACAAACCCACACAAGGGAGAGCGAACCTTTCCTGTCTTGTCCACTGCTCCCTCACCAGTGTATTTCAGTAAGTCCACCTATTCTGCCCCACACTCTATCTCTGGTGAGTTATCTCATCCCACACACCTCTGGCCAGAACTCCCAGTGCTTCCATGCATAAATAAAATCTTTAAAAAAAACAAAACCAATTGTGGGGCCTCCCTGGTGGCACAGCAGGTTAAGTCTCAGCCTATGAAGCTATCAGCAGCTACTGCAGCATGAGCTTGATCCCTGGCCAGGGAGATTCCCACATGGTGTAGCAGACATCTCCTGCCTGCTGCTCCCCTCAACAGTGTACATCCGTCAATTTGCCTGTTCTGTTTCCTGATCTGCCTCCGGTGAATCCTCTCACCACCCTACACCTCTGGCCTGCACCCCAGCTCTTGTATGCATGAATAAGTAAATCTTTAAAAAAAAATTGCTACAAGAGTGACACATCATTACGTTTGACCTATTCTATTAGTTAGAAGCAAGGCAGTTTAAGGTGTCCACTGTATTTCAAAGTAAAAATGATATTATGGTATATCATGCTTACCATTTGATAATTTGCTTTCCTTTTTAGAATTTATTTTTAACTTTTTTATATAGAGTAACAAAGATACTTTTGTATATGCCACAGTTCTGATTACATCAATATCAAAACAAGAATCTCCCTCTCACAGAGCCTAGAGCCATCACTGCAAAATCACTGTGTTTTCTCCTGCCTGGATTAAATGATCCATTTTATTGTCAATAATCTTATTTTGTGAGATGAAGAACTATGACTGGCTAGCTACCATCATGTACTCTCTTTGTGACAGGATGACATGTGTGATTAACAAGTTCAAAACCAGAGAGAAGATGAATCAACTTCATTATTACAAAAATGACAATCTCACCCCAACATAAATGTAATAGGTAGATGTTAAAATTTTAAGAGTCAATGTAATATTTGTACATATTGGAATTGTATTTTTTTGCTTTAAAGCAAGCTAAATTTTAAGTTATATCTAATGGGAAACATTTGACTGACTGATAACACTGGTCAATATTGAGATTGTTACTGACATAAAAAGGCCCTAATCTGTTGTATCTTGGTGTGCTGAACATGAATATAACCCTGAAAAATTTTTATTAGCTCTCATTTTGAAGATATTTCATATAATTCATTTTATCTGTTTCACCATGTAAATTTATCCAGTAGGACTGCAACAACAGCATAAATCAGTCTAGAATGATGTAATATTACATCGCATTGCATAATTCCATCATGCACACATCCAGAGTTGATTGCATCATTTTCTGATGCAATGCAATACTACTGTCAGGCGGCTTCTGAAGGAAGCTGACGTCAGCAGTGCACTATAGAAAGCCTTGTCGGAAAGGTTGAGCATTGAAAATATTTCAGACTTTGTGCTAGACAGTTTAAGCTACTGTTCCATAGAACTGTTATTATTTTATCCATGTAGGCACAATACAGAACAGTAATGCCTTGAAAGTGCATTAATAGCGTTGACAATTTCTGCTCTATCTGTTGGGACATGACATTTGCCAACCAGAAGAAAAGTATCACTTCTCAAGTGAAGAAGGCTTATCATCTTTACTTGGGATGCAAGGTTGGTGACCAAGACAAGCCTTGAGCCCCACATATATGCTGTGCTACATGTACACCACAGCTTTCACAGTGGTGAAATGGCAAAAGCCCATCAGTGACGTTTGCAGTCCCCATGGTGTGGAGAGAGCCAAGCAACCACATAAATGACTGTTACTTCTGCTTGATTCCTCCTCTTTCCAGCGGAATAATGAAGCAAAAGAAGTCGAGAATAGTCTACCAAACCTTCCCATCTGCATTGAGACTAGTTCCACATGGTGAGGGACTTCCTATTCCAGTACCTCCAGCAGAATATTCTCTTGATTCATCTGATGAAGACAAGGGTGAGCCGATCTGTTCTTCTCCTGTTCCATCAGCATGCAGTGGTCCATATTTTCACTGTGGTGCATGCATCAGCAACCCCACACAGACTAACACAGGAAGAACTCAATGACCTAGTTCATGGTTTGGACTTACCCAAGAATAAGGCAGAATTGCTAGGATCAAGACTCCAACAATGGAATCTTCTAGAAGAAGGTGTCACAATTACTTTATATCAAAAGTGCCACCAGTAGTTGGACACTTTATTCAGAAAGGAAAGTACTCTGGTATTCTGTTCTGATATTGAAGTCCTCATGAATGCCTTAGAAATCACTCATGACCCACAAGAATGGAGACTATTTCTAGACTCTTCAAAACTGAGTCTTAAGGCTGTGCTTTTGCACAATGGAAAACAACTTTCATCGATTCTATTCCTGAATAGCTATACAAGAGACAAGTAAAGAAATCTAAGAAGTAGCCTATGACTTGATTTTCTACAGGTATTAACCATAGACTATTATTATTGGCATGCATTTAATGATGTAAACATCCATTTTTTGCAGATTACAAAAAAAAAACCTAGAGCCAAAATTATAATTTGACTGTTATATTCGTGTTGAGCACATACAAATTGATAGGAAATGACTAATTTTATTTCCTTTATTTTATGACTTTTTGAAAAATTTGTTGACCAGTGTAATAATCAGGAAAGTTTAGTAGTATGTGAAAGAAATTTATGAAAGGTAATGTAGTTTAAAAATGTTTGTTATTTTTATTAGATCACGTTTAAGTTAGTAAATTCAATGATTGCATTTGATATAGAATTGGTCATATAGAGTCTAAATAAGGCTTTACACATAATCATATTACAAGATGAGGAATAGCAATGAATATATATCTACAAGGAGCACCCCCAACTATCTTAAATATTTCATTATATATGCCCCTACTTCTCTCTAAGGAGTTGAATTGGAGACATCCAGTATTATCTTTGCTGGAGTGTATCTTTTGAACAATATTGTTTGTTTTATACTGGAATAACCAGAAGAAATATTTCAGGATTCCTTATCCCAGGATGACTTAACAACAATAATGTTAAAAATTGAGAAGGCTACCACAGTGAGTTAACATGTTAAATGAAGTAACAAATGAGATTTCATAGCTATAATGACTTTACAAAAGAATGACATTATTCTTACTTTGGTAGTCACAGACTGCATTTTTACTTCTAAGCACAGTCAGAATCTGTTAGATGATGAGCAAAGAATGGGTTTACATTTTTTTCTCTCTTGATCTTATGGCTTCTATGTAGCAGTCATCATAATCTTTTCAATGTATCTTAAATGTGACTATCTTGTCATTGCCATAAATATCCTAATTCAATCCAGACTGATCATTATGGATTTATTCTAATATATACAAAGTCTTCTACTTAAGTCCATTCACGTGGTTAAACACCGGGAAGCCCACTGTACATCCTGTTTTGCCAGAGTCATGCTAGATTTATGCATTTCATCCCAGAAAAAATCCTAAAATCTCTTCCTTATGCTGTAGAAAATGTTCTGGGTTGGAAAATAAATTATATGCTCTCCGTAGGAATGTTAACCTACCATATGCTCTGAGAATGCTACTGGATTATTTTCTTAAATCCCAAAATGCTATATAATTTTATTTATTTATTTATTTAGTTAGTTAGTTATTTATACAAGCTGGGGTACAGACCAGAGGTGTGGGGCGGCAAGAGGGTTCACCAGATACAGAGTGGGGAACAGAACAGGCAGATCAGAAATACACTGCTGAGGGGAGCAGCGGGCGAGGCAGGAGAGGTCTGCCGCGCCATGTGGGATTCTCCCCGGCCGGGCGTCGAACTTGCATCACGCGCTGCCGACAGCTCCACAGAGCAGCACTCAACCGCTGGGCCACCAGGGAGGTCCCAAAATGCTATATAATTTTAATCTGTAACTATTTACATATATATATATATATTACATATATATATTACATATATATATATATATATATATATATTACATATAACACACAAACACACACACATATATAGGCACTTAGAATTATCAACCATACCAGCAACACAACAAGTAACAATAATGTGAATACCGATACAGTATAAAAGATTCTACAGTAAATATATTATGCAGCTTCCCTGAGACCAAGATCTCGCTCGTATCTTGGTGGTTTGTTATCTAAAGGAGTAAAAATGGAACAACTGAGAAAGGATGCTGACACTTACAACTGAAAGTGTTCCTGGCCTCTCTTTCTCATGGTATAGTGAATTCCTTATATTTATTAAAGTCTTAGGTACACTTTGGAAGGCTATTGTGAGTCGTCTCAATTATTTGTGATAATACATATTATCATGGTATTAATAGCAACCTTATGATTATTGCTTAACTCTACTCCATTGTTAGAAGTTAGAGTGTAGTATTAAAATTTTTATGTGACTATTTACTAGATGATGTGTATTTGTACCTGTAATGATTTTTCTCCCTATGTTGAGACTATACTACAATTTTCATCCTGAATTTATTTGACAAATTAAGTGATTCTTAAATGCTTAAACCCATCTTACAGTCTTGAAACAAATGCCACTAACTAGTAAATTATTTTACAGTGACTATATTGTAGGGTTTATTTTGCTATTTGTTTCATTAATTTTGAATTTATGGCTGTGATACATTATTTTAATTGTAAAGTTTTAATTTGGTTTTCATATCAGGGTTTTCTGGTTTCATAAAATGAGTTGGGAAAGTTTTTTACCTTCATTTTCTAAAGAAAATTATGCTGTAAGTAACAGTTAATCTTTTATGAATGAACAAACTCCACAGTGAAGCCATATGGTCCTCAACTTTTTTTTTTAATGATGATGTTCCTGTTTTAAAAAAATGTAATTTCTTTAATTGAAATTAAAGTGAACTGCGGTTGAGGATTATGGGTGCTTTGGTGTTTGAAAAACTATGGTTACCACACCTGAAGGGAGGAATCCTATTATGTGAAAAAACACACAAGGATGTAAAATAATGACATGGCATTAGTGAAAGAAAAGGAAAAAAAAGAAATGGCCTTTCTTATGTAAAATGCGTTAAGATGTATTTCATTTAATAAATGATCAACTTTTTGTAAAATAAATTGTATTTGTTTCTATAACACACATTGTCTATTGGGTTACCAATTATATATATATATATAAATATATATAAATATATATTTATATTTAATATATATTTATATAAAAATAAAAATAAAAATAAAAATATATATATATTTATATATAAATTTCTGTAATTACTTTACTCTGTCTCTGATCTTGCAATGTTTTCCTAGCATGTATTCTCAAAAGAAAAATAAAAAAACTTTGATGTGCTTAAATTATCACTCCATTTTCTTCCTTTTTCCTACTTTTATTTTATTATTTGCTGTTTCTAATTATATTTTATTTGAATCACTGTTTTTGCTCCTGTGATGGAAGGTCTACTTTTTTCTTGTGAAGATTTTCATATAAAGTTCTCAGTTTTAACTTTAACTTTATTCCTCAAATTTATATATGTTGTAATTATATAATCACTTGATTTGAAATTATTTAAAATGACCTGTCTTTATAAACTGTGTGACACAAGTTGCTTTCTATTGAGTTTCAAATTTTTCAAATACATGGATCTTTAAAAAATAAATTATTGCAATTATTAATTGTAAATCACTATTTTCAGAGAATATAATTTGAAATATTTGTATCTTTGCTATTAAGATTTATTTTTTTCCCATACATATTGTACATTTTGGTTAACATTCTATGTGAATTGCGCCTCCCTGGTGGTGCAGAGGGTAAGTGCTGCACTGCGGAGCTGTTGACAGCGGCAACAGAGTTTGATGCCCAGCTAGGAGATTGCCACATGGCACGGCAGACCTCTCCTGCCTCGCCCACTGCTCCCCTTAGCAGTGTATTTCTATTGATCTGCCAGTTCTGCTCCTCACTCTGTCTCTGGTGAACCCTCTTGCCACCCCACGCCTCTGGCCTGTACGCCAGCTTGTATGCATAAATAAATAAATCTTTTTAAGAGAAAACATTCTATATGAATTTATAACACTATATATTCTGCAGTAATTGGATATAGTGTTTTATAAAAGTCAATTGAGTTGGATGATTGTTGATGTTGTTCAGTTCTTCTATAGCCTTTTCTTTTTTGTGTATTTATTGATTTGAGCAAAGTGTTATATCTCCATTTACGCTATTGGATTATGCTAGCCCTCTTTGAGTTTTTGGGGTTTTTTTAGGTTTTAATTGGATTAAGCAGAATTTTGAAACTTCCTGATTCTGATATTGTATCATCTCAGGTAACATACTCTGTTTTGATGCCTAGTATTTTCCACTATTTTTGTAATCATATAGTTTTCTAATGTTGCCTGGTATATCTCATTTTCATCATTTTGCTTTAGTACTATCAATATGGTAAGTCTAAAGTATGACTCTTCAATTAGCATAAACTTGTTTAGTTTTGTTACTTATTCTCTTTAAAGATTAATATAAATTGCTACATTGAGAGCTATTGCTTTACTATTTATTCATTTATTCTCCTCTACCTAGTCCTTTCTCTTGATCTTATTAGAGACAATCTAGTGTTTATTTTTACTATGCCAATATTTTTCTTCTATTGAGTTTATAGCTGGGCCTCCTTAAGTTTGTTAGTTATTTCTCTAGGGACAAAATAATGCTTCCTTAAATGATTACATAAAATTGGGACCTCCCTGGTGGCACAATGGGTTAAGCGCAGTGCTGTGGAGTTGTCTGCAGCTGTGGCCAGCAGGAGATTCCCACATGGCACGGCAGACCTCTTCTGCCTTGCTCCCTGCTACTCTCAGAAGTGTATTTCGGTCTATCTGCCTGTTCTGCTCCCCACTCTGTCTCTGGTGGACCCTCTCACTGCCCCACACCTCTGGCCTGCAACCCAGCTTGTATGCAAAAATAAATAAATCTTTTTTAAAAAAATGATTACATAAAATGCAAAAACTTGTCACAAATAGATCCAACCCTCATTTTTTAGGCTACTCCTTTCATGTGTTCTACATCTATGTACATTTACAACGACAGAATAGTGTCATATTTAAAATTTTGGGTGCTCCTCATTTCTCTCTATATCCGTTTCCATCTGCTCTCACTTCTCTTCATCTTAATTAATCTACTTACTGTTATTTCAGTGCAGTTCTGCTAGCAGTGCATTCACTCATATTTTTGTCTATTGAAGCTTTTATTTTCCCTTCATATGAAGGAGAGTTTTGCTGGATCTTGAATTTATAGTTAGCAAGTGTTTTGTTTTGTTTGTTTGTTGTTTTTTTGTCTGGTCTAAAATATTTGTTGTATTTTGTTACATTGTTTCTGAAAAGAATGAAGCTGGCTTTCTTATTACTATCCCCTTGTATGTAATGCATTTCTTTTTTTTTCAACAAGACTTTATGTCACCTTCAAGGGCACAAACTGAGAAGTCCTTCCTGTGGGAAACCCACAAATTGCAATTCCTAATCATTACAATGCCCATTATTCAGGTATCAACTGCCTATACATTTCTGCATTCTTGTAACCTGATACAAGTAAGACATTACTTCAAGCAGAACTAACTTTTAATATGAGATTGGGGTTCATATGTTTTCCTTTTATCATTTTAATCTTTTGTGTATAAAAAATACCTTTTATATTTCAGAATAAAACATAATTAGATTTTTTTAAAGATTTATTTATGCATACAAGCTGGGGTGCAGGCCAGAGGTGTGGGGCGGCAAGAGGGTTCACCAGAGTGGGGAGCAGAACAGGCAGATCGACTGAAATACACTGCTGAGGGGAGCAGTGGGCAAGGCAGGAGAGGTCTGCCATGCCATGTGGGAATCTCCCCGGCCAGATCTCGAACTCGTGTTGCCATTGCTGACAGCTCCACAGCACAGCACTTAACCGGTGCCCTACCAGGGAGGCCCTAGATTTTTTTTTTTAACTTCAAGGAAACAGACTTTTAAAATGGCATAGGCTTTCTTTTTTTTTTTTTTTTCTTGGACAACTGCTTATTTGTACCTATGTTATTCTGTCCATGGATTTCTGTTATTTCTGTCAATATACTTCCATGAGTGGGAAATTTTAATGAATTTTCTGGGAAGTTGTATCAGGTTTGAAGCTGTAAATATTTCATAGTCAAAAGCAGAGACCTTATTTTTATACTGGAGAGGACCAAATTCTAGCATGAGTATAGCTTTCTTGAGGAGTACAAAGTACACCCTAGCAATTTCAGCTCCTTTTAGGATATTTTTTTTCCTTAAATACTGACACTTCTTTGATGATGTATAGTGTTCAAATGTGATTCTCTTATATTCCACTTGTGGAATTGTGTGAGCAATGTTGACAGTGATGTAAGAATTTAGAGTTTGGACTGGCAGAGTAATTCAGTCTTCAGCAATTTTTGCTCCCAGTTTTGTGATTCTGCTGCCCATCCAGAGCTCTCCCATCCATGGTAGTTGTCACCTATGCATGTCTCTGACTTCCTGGATCTACTTTATTCATGAATAGGTACAAGTTTCTCATTCACAGTCTGTCTTCTGCTACGTTTTTTTTTCCTATGTGTTTATTTTTATTATCATTTTATACGACTTGTAGATAAAAGAGAAATGGGCATGTTGCTTCGTCTAGTCACCTTGAAGTTACATATAAATTTTATTCACTGAAAACATGGTCAATGAAAGTGTTGATTTTTTCTACCAAAACTTTTCAAATGAATCCCTCCTTTTTCAACCCTATGTGATTCCTTTTAAAATGCAAGTCACTGCAAATTGCATGTGTTTATCTTCTTTCCATGCTGAATAGTATTCCATTGTGTATATGTACCACATCTTCTGGATCCAATCATCTATTTTTGGACATCTGGGTTGCTTCCATACCTTTGCTATTGTGAACAGTGCCGCAATGAACATACAGGTGCATGTATCCTTTCGGATTAGTGTTTTTGTATCCTTTGGGTAAAT
>PVIJ01011267.1:0-17849 GCA_004024925.1 Scalopus aquaticus | reverse complement strand
ATGAATGGAATTAGAGGGAATCATACTCAGTGAAATAAGCCAGAAAGAAAAAGAAAAATATCGAATGGTTTCACTTATAACAGGACTATAGGGAGGCCGGGTGGGAGAGAGACACTCAGCGGTGGGGGGGGGGGAGGAGGGGAGGATAAGGGAACAAAATGGAAGAGAGGAGAATACAGGGGACCATGGAGAGGGATCACAGGTGAATTGGTGGTGGGCTGCCCAAGGGGAATACAAAATGTAAAAGACATAAATAACAATAAAAAAAAAAACCCGCAAGTCATTGTGGTTTTTGCATAATACTGTTAGAATTCATTTCAAAATTTTAAACCTTCTTGTTAACCTTTTGAAGTGCTTTTGACTCTATTCTGTCATCTGAAATATCAGAGTTGCCACCTGCCAGCATGCCATTTGTGATGACATATGGTGGTTTAACTTGTACTGCATGATTTGAAAAGGGTCACTGCATCACTGTCAGTCTGAATCCTACCTTCAATAACTAACTTGAGGCCTCTTTCCAGGTGCAGAGGCAATTTTCTGGCCTTTTTGAATTGTTCTCTTAATACAGCTAGAGCTATTTTTTCAAAAGTTAAGAAAGTACGTTTTAATGAATAAATAAATGTTAAGTATATTAAGTGCATTATCAGTATTAAATTTCAAAACTGTAAAAAATGTAATATTTTCTAAGAGTGTAGATAAAGACACTGAAGTATATATGTTTAATGTGATTTTGTTGGAGTTATATACACAGCAACTGAGAAGAATGAGATCTGAATTCATAGTTTATGTCTCAAAACAGTGAGGAGAATGTCAATCATCAGAAAATACAAAATATTTTTTATAAGCTTTTCTTTTGGATATTTTTCTTATGCCTCTCACCATATACTCATAGTTAGAACAATGTCACATGGTGAGCTATGATTACAAGGGAAGAGCATAAAGGCTTGCTAATATGTTTTGATTCTCACCCCCAACTTTCATATCACATATCAAAGAAATTACTCAAATGCATTTAGAATATTATAATTTTGTATATCCTAATCTAAAATACATAAACATACATGTTCAATTTAAATAAGTTTTATACCTGGTACTTTTTCTTACTTTAACTGCCCAGTTTATGCTCATGAGATCCATATAGTTTCCAAAAAGTACATCCTATACAGTATTATGACTTCATGATATAAATCCAATATTTGTTTCACTCAGTATCTCCCATCCTCAGCCTCCCTGGTATCCTAGGGGTTAAATCTCAGCACTATCACCTTTTGGCCTAAGTTAGATCTCCAACCAGAGAACTAACCCACATGGCACAGCAGACCTCTCCTGTCTTGTCTACTGCTGCCCTTAGCAGTGTATTTCAGTAAGTCTGCCTGTTCTGCTCCCCACTCTGTCTCTGGTGAATCCTTTCACCTCCTGCACCTCTGGCCTAAACTCCAGTTCTTATATGCAAAAAAAAAAAAAAAAAAAAAAAAAAAAATCCCATCCTCATGGTAGAAACAAATTGTATACATATCCCTGCACATGAAATTGTCCCTCATCAATTCAAAAGAATACTTTGAACTTATAAATGTTAAGTAACTATAGGGAGAATTTCATATCTGCACTCTAATACATGTTGAGAGAATTTTTCAAAACTCAGTATTTTATAATCAGTGACTAACTTGTCTCAAATATGAAAATAACTTACACATATTTATTTCCATGACATTGACGTTGCTAAAGTGGCATCTTTCTCCACCAGGTCTTCTTTTGCATAGTTTCCACGTTGAAAACATCTAAAACTTGTGTGCCTTGGGAAACAGAAATATGTTACAGAACAATCGTACTAAAGTTTTGAAGGATTTGACTATTAAATTGCTAATTTATAGTCTGTATTTGTGCAAATCATATAATAGCTCTGATTTTTGGTTTCCTCATTCTAAAATTAGGATAATGACATTTTCCTGCCTATCTCTTAGCAAGTTAAGAGGACCAATACATGATGATAATTTACAAATTACAAAGTACTCTGCAAATGCAAATTAGCTAATATAAGAATTAGCTTTTAGTAACATTCACACTTTAGGGAAACGTATATTGGTAAGAAGTGTCTGAAGAGATATTTGATAGTTTGTACTTTGCCCATATAATTGCATCAATCAAATTTATTTTATATAAATCATATCAATATAAAAATAAAAATTATGCTTATAAGAGGATAAAAGGCAACCATATAATAAATAACTTATGGTTTATCTATATATGATAGAAAATTATGTGATCATTTTGAATAATGATTATCCTAACTATCTTCAAGGTGCTTATGGTCACTTGATAAAGTTAGAATAGGCTCCTATGAAAAGTTAGATGCTAACTTTGTTGCATATAAACATAACACATAAACTACATTCAACTGTTGAATATTTATATTTCTGGGTGTGTTATAAATGGTTAAAGTTTTCTTTATATTTTTTAACATTTATAATTTTCATCAATAAATATATTTTGACTTTAAATACAGAGGTAGAAAATTTATCCTTTGAAAAGTGCTTTTTATGGAATCTCTTCCAAATAAGTTGGGAAATTCATAAGACAAAGAGATTACTACAGTCATAAGTATCCAAAAACCCCAGCAAACCCTGGGGAAGAGAAAAAAAATGACTTTCAGAATGTCCACATTATAATATTTAACTATCTAGTTAATATTTAACTATCTAGAGAAAGAGTGGGGGGGGCAGAACAGGCAGATCCACTGAAATACACTGCTGAGGGAAGCAAGAGACAGGAGAGGTCTGATGTGCCATGTGGTTTAGCTCCCAGGCCAGGGATCAAACTCACGTTGCGGTAGCTGGTGATAGCTTGAGAGTGCTGAAACTTAAAACTTTGTGTCACCAGGTAGGCCCCTTCAACAGCATATTAAGAAGGCAGAAGATGGATACATCAAATAAGTAGGTGACAAATGAAATAAAGTTGTCTGAGGTGAATAAAGAAAAATGAAAGAAACTGAACAGATACTAAGAAAATGTGGGTCCATATCAAACAGACCAACATAGATATTGTAGCAGCAGTCCCTGAGGAGGGAAACAGTGTACATGTAAAATATGTACTAAACTTCCTAAGTATGATGAAAGATGTCAATTTACATATCCAGGAAGCTTAATGAATTCCAAGTAGGATGAGCAAAGATATCTACAGTAAGATACATACTAACTAAACTATCAAAGGTCAAAGACAAAAAGACTATCTTGAAAGTAGTAAGAGAAACTTATTCATAACATACACAGGTGTCAGGAGCCATCGGACAAGATGGCCCCCAGAGGTGAGTTACGGCCCTAATTGCCTGAGTTGCCCATATAAGGTTAGGTTTCGATGAGGACTGCCTTAGATTTCTGTTTCCCCGTTCCATGTACATTTTTCCCAAACTGAGGTCAGCAGGACCATCCCATTGTTTCCCGTGCCGCGCTCTCATTGAATCCCCGACCTCGAACCACCCTGCGTCACCTAATGTAACCTCCCCGTGACTTTCATTCTATATATGCTCTTTCCCCCGGAACAATAAACGAGACTTGATCAGACCTCCTGTCTTGTCTCCACTTTCTCGCGTACCCCTGTCCCTTGCTCCCTGCTTCCTCCTCAGGTGCAGCGTTGATCTGGACTCGCGGGCCGAGTCACACAGGGTCTTCATCAAGATTATTAGTTGATATTTTATAAGAAACCTTGGAGGGCAGACAATAATAAAATAAATATTTTAAATATCAATAGGTTATCTTTGAATCTAGAATTCAATAGCCAGCAAAATTCTTCAAAACTGAAGCACTAATAAAGACAGTCAGTCAGAAACTAAGGGACTTCATTACCAACTTGTCCTGTCCTATAAGAAAAACATGGAGGAATCAGTCGTTCAGGTATTATTGAAAGGACTGTTAGACATTAACCTGAAACCACATGAAAAAATAGATATTTCTCATAAAGGCTGCTAACATAGGCAAATATAAAACATCCATATCATTAAGACAACTGCACATGATATACTTGTAAAAATATGTTATTGGGTACATAAAACATAAAGATATAATTTTGATAATAAAACATATTGATGGGTAGAACTTTATAGAAGTGGAGTTTTTGTATAGTGAAATGATATCAACTTGAACTAGATTGTTATAAATTTATGGTATTTAATATAATATTCATGGTAACATGAAAGATATCTAAAAGTAAACGGAAAAGAAATTGAGTGGGAAGCAAAAATATGTCACTACACAAATCAAGGACTAGAGGGCAGTAATAGAGAAAATGAGAAATAAAACATGTAGAAGGTGCAACAAACACACACACACACAAATGACAAAAGTAATTTTTTTATCTGCAATAATTTTTATGTAAATATATGATTACCTCACATCAAAAGTCAGAGAGAGTATATTAAATATTCATACATCTGAGGAGGTATGATCCTTTACATCTGAATCACAGAGTGGTGTAAACCAATGTCACTTCAATGAAAAACTAATTAAAAATATACAAACAATATACTCTAAATATACAGGATCAGAAAGAGACTCATTTAAAATGGAAAGCCAGGCCTTCCTGATGGTGTAAGGGGTTAAGTCTCAGCACTTTGAAGGATCGATCAGTAGGCAGCCACTGCAGCACTAGCTCAATCTGGCCAGGGAGCTGGCCCACATGGTACAGCAGACCGCTCCTGTCTTACCTGCTGCTTCCCTCAGCAGTGTGTTTCAGTCTATCCTGTTCTGCTTCCCACTCTGTCTCTGGTCAATCCTCTCACCCCCCTACACCTCTGGCCTACACCCTAGCTCTTGTATGCATAAATAAATATATCCTGAGCCTCCCTGGTGGCGCAGCAGTTGAGCGCTGCGCTGTGGAGCTGTTGGCAGCCCGCGATGCGAGTTTGACGTCCAGGTGGGGAGAATCCAACATGGTGCTGCAGACCTCTCCTTCCTCACCCGCTGCTCCCCTCAGCAGTGTATTTCTGATCTGCCTGTGCTGCTCCCCACTCTGTCTCTGGTGAACCCTCTCACTGCCCCATGCCTCTGGCCTGCACCCCAGCTTGTATGTGTAAATAAATAAATCTTTAAAAATAAATAAATAAAATTAAATAAGTCTTTAAAAAGATGGAAATCCACAAATAGTTGAGAAGTGAAGGGATGAATAAAGATCCCACTCCAGTAGTAACCAAAGTGATATGGATTGGCAATAACAATGAAAAAATAGACTTTATGTAAAATTATTATGAGATAATATAGAAATTATGTTGCTAAATTAAGTTAAATAATTATAAACATATATGCACAAAACAGAGCCACAATTTAGACAGATAGATTTGAAGGGAGAAATACACTGCTCTATACTAATAGTAGGAAACTTTCATATAGCACTTTTAGTGAGTAGAATATCTGGGCTGTAAATCAACAGAAAGATAGAGGAATTATACAACAACATAAACAAAGTGAACTTAATAAACCTAGATAGAGAGCACACCACCCCAAACCAAAATACACATTCTTCTCAAGTCAACATAAACCATTATCATTAAAGATATATTAGGTTACAAATTAGTTGACATACATTTATTTATTGTTTTCTAATATATATTTTTATTGTTATTTATATCTTTTACATTTTGTATTCCCCTTGGGTAACCCACCACCAATTCACCCGTGATCCATCTCCGTGGTCCCTTGTGTTCTTTTCTATTCCATTTTGTGCCCTTATCCTCCCCCTCCCCCCAACCCCCAAGTGTCTCTCCTATTTGTTGCCCTATAGTCTTGTTGTAAGTGAAACCATTCGATATTTTTCCCTTTCTTTCTGGCTTGTTTCTCAGAGTATAATCCCCTCTAATTCCATCTATGTCGCTGCAAATTGCATGCATTTATCTTCTTTGAATGCTGAATAGTATTCCATTGTGTATTTGTACCACATCTTCTTGATCCAGTCATCTATTTTTGGACATCTGGGTTGCTTCCATACCTTTGCTATTGTGAACAGTGCTGCAATGAACATAAGGGTGCATGTATCCTTTTGGATTAGTGTTTTTGTGTCCTTTGGGTAGAGTCCCAAAAGTGGTATTGCTGGGTCGTATGGAAGCTCCATGTTTAGTAGTTTGAGGAATCGCCATACAGCTTTCCATAGTGGTTGGACCAATTCACATTCCCACCAGCAGTGTAGTAGAGTTCCTTTTTCTCCACATCCTTTCCAGCTTTTGTTGTTGCCTATGTTTTTAATGTGTGCCATCCTCATAGGTGTGAGGTGGTATCTCATAGTGGTTTTGATTTGCATTTCCTTGATTATAAGTGATGTTGAGCCTTTTTTCATGTATCTGTTGGCCATTTGCTTTTCTTCTTTGGAGAAGTGCCTTTTGAGCTCTTCTGCCCATTTTTTGACTGGATTGTTAGTTTTGTTTTTGTTGAGTTGTGTGAGTTCCTTGTAAATATTTGTTATCAGTCCTTTATTGGATGTATTGTGTGCAAAGATCTTTTCCCAGTTGGTAGGGTGTCTCTTTGTTTTGACCAACTGGGAAAACAAATAGTTGACATACATTTAAAATATTTTAAATTGTACAAAGAGTTTTACCACAATGGAATGAAGGTGAAAATCAGTAACAGGAAAATTAGAAATCACAAATATATACAAATTAAACAATACTTTCTTAAGTAAATAATGTGAAAAGAAGAACAAGGGAAACTTTAAAAACATTTAGAGGAAAAATGCAAATAAATAGACATCTTACAGAAATTTATGAAGTGAATGCAGTGCTCAGTGATAAATGAATAACTGTGAATACCCACATTGAAAAAATTCACTCATCATTAACAGCAAAACCTTCTACTTTGAGGAATTATATAATGAAGGCAAAACTAAATATAAATATTGCAGAGGAAGAAGCCAGTAAAAATAAGAATGGATATATGCTAAATAGAGAATAGAGAATTATAGTGTCAATGAAACAAAAAGGAGTTTTTTGGAAAGGCAACCAAATTGGAAAAATCTATGTAATTATGGCCAGTTAATTTTTAACAAGGATGTTAAGTTCACTCAATGAAAAAGAATAGTCTCTTAAATCAATGTATTGGAGCAGTTGGATTTTTACCTGCAAAAAACTAAAGTTTAACACCTCACACCATAAACAGAAATTAACTCAAAATGGATTAATGACACAAACATACAGGATGAAACTACAAATCTCTTGAAGAAAACAGGACTGAATCTTTATAATTTTAAATTTTGCAATGAATTTTATATATGACTCTAAAAGGAAAATAATTAAACAAAGCAGCTGATAGTTGTGATTAGTTGACAAAAACTTACCTAATCCATACACAGACTACATTTTAAATAAAATGGAATATCATATGTTACCTGACAAGCTTGATGCTTAATATAAACATGAAAAAATAACAAAAAATCACATTTGGTTGTTATAAAGGTTCATTTTGATTATTGTCACCCTCAATGATCTAGAATTTGCTAGGAAAGACTATACTTTCAGGGATCATTTCTATAGCTGGTTAGAATTTCCTAGGAATTTACACTAGTAGTGTTTTCAATACTCAGAGGTATTCTTATAAATTAGTCAGAAGCCTAATTATTTTTGCTCTTAGCTAATTATGAGTGTAAACTGGAATTAACCCCATTTATACTTCTTGATCTCACTAGTGACATGTTAAGTCAATAATGAAAACACTGGGTCTTAATATTCTAGGAGATACCCCATTTTTAATACATTTGCTATAAGAGTCTATAAAATAATTGCCGTGACTGGTATAGTCTGAGCCTGAGATTTAGGTTTTCTTAAACTTCATCCCTATATATATGATCAGAAAAGTAATAGCTGCTTTAACGATTGTGATATTAAAGATAACATAATTTACATGAAAGCATATTGCATGGTTTTCACTAATTTATAAATAATAGTTCTAATTTTTGGTATCTGCTAAATTAATTTTGTCTAAAGAATGAATCAATGATCTATATTTTGGGGGTGCAATTCTGAGATGGCTGTTTTCATGTTTTTGAAAGAACATAAGGCATAGACTAAACATCAGCACATGTGCTGATCTGTGTGACCCGAGATTATTTTTTATACATGTATTACATGTGGTACACTTGACTGATCTCCAAGATTCATGTTATTGAATTTGTTCAGGGATCAGTAGAGCAAGAACTGTGTCCTTATTATTGATGCACCCTTTGTTCTTGATGAACTCCCTCAGAGATGCTTCAGTGTTCTGCCATGATTCTTTGCTTGTAGATTTTTCTTTAGGTCAGCATTGCACTCACTTTCCATTTTCAGAAGTCATAGCCTAACTGCCACTAATAATAGCTAAATCACTTCAGTCAGTCTCTTAGGCACATATACTCTCTCCTTAGATCAATATGTGTTTCTCTCCTTCCTGATGCCAACTCCATCAACTTTAGCCAAGTGCAGAACTCCACAGATTCCTTTTGTTTTTCTGAATGTAAGTTCAAAGTCTAATCACGTTCTCCTATATAAGTTTCTCTCACCTTCTTTCTCCAAAAAATTGACTGCAAGGGGGAAATATAGGTGAAGTGAATTTCACTTATCTACTTATTCTTGTGTTTCCTAAACCATTCAATGCATGACTGAAATGCAGATCCTTGAGAACATTACTTAACCTTTCTGTGCCTGTTTCCTCATATAAAAAATGAGAATTAAAATAGTATTTAATTCTTAGGGCTGTTTTAAGTGTGTTTATACTTATAACTATTGGAAGGATGTCTCAAATGCAGTAAGCGCTATAGAAATATAAGTAATTGCCATCACAATTCACCTTCCTGTACTTTCTAAGACGTCCTCTTCCTCAATTTGTAACCACCTGTCTCTATAGAATGTGGGTATGTTAAAAACCGTTGGAAACAAATACAAAAGATCCTGTTTTAAATTATTTACTTATTTGGGAATGGGTTCATCAACCCTGTTCAAATCAAGAATGACATTGACGGCTATTCAAAAATCAATGTGAGTGTCAACACATTTAGACAAACAGCCAACCTGCCTTGTGATAAGTACAATGAACAAATCAATGAAAACCATTAGAAAGTACTTAAGAATAATACATTATAAAGAGATAAATAATGTGTCAGCAATGGTTTGGTTCTGAGACCTTGCATTGCAGATGTCAAATTGAAAATCACCTAGATATTTCCCATATAACCTAAGCCAAGATAAAAAACATGAATCATTAAAAAAAGATAGAGATTGCTCATCATGAACAAATTGTACTAGCAAAATAATCCAAAGTGTTCCAATCTAAACTCACCTGAGCATGTAGCAGGAGCCCTGTCCTTCACCTGCCAGTGTGGGCTCCCTCCATCCCAACGCCTGCTTTATAGTCATAAATGATAAAACATCAGGTCAGAAGGCCTCAGCCATCATTACCATAGATGCATATGCTCTGAGAAAACTGTCCTGACCTACTGGTTGAAAAAAACTTAGCTTTCAATTCATATATCCATTTACCTCTAGTTGTTTTCCCATGCCCATTATTATTTCTGTGCTTCTAATAAAAGATATATCTGAGTCTAGGATCAAGAAAGGACTGGCTACAACTTTAGCTAATTGGAAAGGACCTAAATACTCATTCATAGGTAACTTGTTAAAACCTGTAGGGGAGGATTTGTTTCAAAAGAAAAAACTTAAGTCAGAGAAATGAATCAGTAATGTTAAAAGTTCAGGCCTCAGTGAGCAAACCAAGGAGGGGATGTCTATGGAAGGCCTCCCCACTTCTCTGGAAATCTCATATTACATTCAGGCAGCACTTTTTTTCCCTAAATAATGCTAGAGTCATCCTGGTTTTGGGATTTGTCAATCTGCACAGCACCTTCTGGAATTCCGTACCCAATTAAACCATCTGCTGGTGCCCTGGAGCACACCACCTACAAATTCTCAGCTAATGAGTTGCTTAGTGGTTTCAGTAAGTGTTACTCCTCAAGGACAATGCCTTACCCAGTTTAAAAGTCTACCAAAAATTGCTAGAGGAGAGAGAAACACAGAATATACACTGTTGTTTGCGTGTTTGCTTTTACTACAAAAGGGTCATAGTCAAAATAGGTTTGAGAAAAGTAGACTTGTTCAGTTCACAACTGGGTGTTCTATACATGGTATTTATTTCACAGAAATTTAGTCCTGAGACAAGATCCATGGTTTCAGAGTAAAAGCTGCCATTCCTGACAACCATGAAGAATATGTCCCTCAAAGGCATATTTAAAAAGGATCAGGTTCTACTTAATGATATAAATTTATGTATGATCCATGGGAAAGCAGGTGCATGATGGAGAAGTCGTGCCTTAGGTCTTGCAAATAGTTACTGACATATCACTGGGAGGGACTGAGAGAAAGAGAGACTGGGGTGGGAGGGAGGCAGGGATGGATGAAGAGAAAAAAAAGAGTATGAAGTAGGAGAAAGGAGGGAGGATACAACTAAAAGGAAGTAGATGTTACAGTGAGACTAGAACAAAGTCACTCCTTTATCAAATAACTAATTTAAGCTTTTGTTAACCTAAGGGTTTTAATATAATTGTTCAGAAAATATTAATCTTAAATTTAGCCTTAAGTAATAATGCAATTTAATAAATGTTTACAAATATACCCTCCCAACACACAGTATTGGGCAATTATTTCTTAGAGACAGCTTTCCTATAAACCAACTATTTAGCCTAATTTACTTTTTGCTAAAATAAATGCTATCTGAGAATCAATTCATTGAATTAAAGATTCACTATTGCCATTATTTGAGGGAAACATTGTGTCCAAAGAAAAATTGTCTGCATCAGGCTATAAATTGACATTTATATGGATTCAGAATTGCAAAAAAAGTTTCTTTAAGTATGCAAAGTTTTAGTGAGTATTGACATGGGAATTGAGCTGAGAAGGAGACTGAGGTCAACGATGGGCACAGCAAAAATGAATGACAATCACTCTGTGCGCAAGAAGCAGGACTGTGTTATATGAGCGAGGTATTAATAATTGCTCTAGCACTGTATCATCCAAATAAGTAACCACTAACTACATGTAATTATTGGTACATAAAAATGTCTCATCTGAACTAAGTTATATAAATACTATACACATTGAATTTCAAAAACGTGTTGCCAAAAACATGTAAAATATCTCACTAAGTTTTTGTTACCTACAATTTATCTTTTATTTTTATTGGACAGGTTTGGTCTAGAAAGTGAATTTCAATGAAAAAAAAACAATATTTTTCTTATTTTATATGAACTCCACATTAGAATACAAATATTTCATTGATGTTTTAATATGATAAGAAGATGCAGCAAAATATAAAACAGCAGCAGCTAACATTTTTAAGCATTTATGATATCCCAGAAAGTATACACTGTAATCCCATTTTTCAGATATGGAAACTAAGGCCCATGTGTAACTCACCAAACAGATATTCTGGTAAACTATGGATATGTAATATATTCTTGGTAGTCTGACACAGCTACTGTGCTGTTCTCCCTATTTTAGGGTCATGCATTGTATAATGAATGCACTCTTATAACTAACTCCAGGGAATAAGCACAACTCAGATAAATTGTGTGTCCATCTTGTGTATCCAATTTGTAAGGATATTACAATTCATGCAAATGTCTAATTCTCAAAGAACTATGAGGGCCTCCCTGGTGGCGCAACAGGTTATGTGCAGTGCTACGGAGCTGGTGGCGGTGGAAGCTGCAGCTGAGGTACCAGTTTGAAGAGGTACCAGTTCAATGCCCGGCCAGGGAGACTCCCACATGGTGCAGCAGACCTCTCCTGCCTCGCTTACTGCTCCCCTCAGCAGTGCATTTTGTCTGATCTGCCTGTACTGCTCCCTACTCTGTCTCTGGTGAATCCTTTCACCACCCCACACCTCTGGCCTGCACCCCAGCTTGTATGCAAAAATAAATAAATCTAAAAAAAAAAAAGAACTATGAGAATTCAATTTCTGTTTATAAGTTATTCAGCCTATGGCACTTTCTTATAAAAGCCCAGTCCAACTAAGATATTCACTAAAATTCTGGGCAAATATGGATATGTGTGTGTGCACCACTAAATATGAGTGTCATAGATCAGTTTGATATATGTTCAACCATTTGAATACTGCATATAATATGTAATTTATGATATAAAGAATTAAAACATTTATTTCAATGTTTTATCACCCCAAATCCTAATAAGGAAAGGGCAAAGTTGGAATTTTATTTTTACATTGCAAAAGGACCAGTTTATTAGGAAAAGGGGAAAGAAAAAGAGTCACCTGCATAGTTACAGGCAGGCAGGAGAACTGCATCAAAGTTGGAATTTTAACATAAGGACATCAGTATTTCTAAGGGTCTTTCTGAAATACCGAACTACAATTAATTGAGAAAAGCACATCACATTTTTATTTCTTCAATAACTTCTGTTCTTCAGGTTTTTTCAGGGCCCCCTTGAAATGGACTGAAATATGCCTAAGCTGTGACTAATATAATCTGCTATTTTCCTTTTCATAAGAACTATTTTATCTTCAAAAACACTTATTTTACACTCAACTCCTTGAAATATGTGAATAGTTACAGCTCATTGGGTATAACCCTACCACCTATTTTAGGGTCATGCATTATATAATGCACTCTTATAACTAGAACCTAGTAATCATGTTTGTTTTCTTCAGCTTTCATCTGGATGGAGATGAAAGAGTAGGAGGAGAGAATACAAGGCAATAATTACAAGTAGGCTCACTTCAAAAAATGCCCTGACCATAAAAGAAGGTGAGAGCATTGTAAATGGACTTTCTCTTGCATACAATTAGCTTAAAATTAAGTAATTTACTCTGTAATTACTACAAAACCATATGGCCTCTGAAACTAGGAAAACTTAACGTGAATGGATTCAATTAAAATTTAATTTTATTAAAAAATTCTATACATGTCAGTTCATATCAGACACAAGATTTGTAACAGGAAGTGAGAATGCAAAGATTACAAAAATTAAAAAAAAAATGTGCCTTCTCTCAAAGATACAATCATCTAGTCCATGGTCCAAAAATGCAAAATAATTTAGGCATGTTCTCTAAAATCTTATAGGAAGGAAATATGTATTTCCTGAATTTTGTGTATAATATGTATACAATGGGATAACTATTAAGTATATAACACAAAGAAGCTCAGAGAAAGAAGTTGGAAAAATGAATGTTTCCCATTTTAAAAATGTAGCTCATTAAGTCTCCTGACCTGAACATTTCTTCCTGCCTGCATCCCTTACTCTTTCTATAGCTAGAACTTTGCTGATCATTCTATCAGTCTGATTAACTTGACAAACTTATGGTCCATGAAGTTACTGGCCAATTTTATTAAAAATAGATACAGTTAGGGCCTCCTTGGTGGCGCAGTGGTTAAGTGCTGCAACGTGGAGCTGTCGGCAGTGGCGACGAAAGTTCCACGCTCGGCAGGGGAGATTCCCACATGGCACAGCAGACCTCTCCTGCCTCTCTCGCTGCTCCCCTCAGCAGTGTATTTTGGCTGATCTGCCTGTTCTGCTCCCCACTCTGTCTCTGGTGAACCCTCTCACCGTCCCACGCCTCTGGCCTATACCCCAGCTAGTATGCATAAATAAATTAATCTTAAAAAAAAATAGGTACAGTTAAACTAGTTATGTAAGTGAATTTACCTTATCTCCACAGAACTGAGTGGTTTTTATGGTCCCTGAAAACATCTATTCCTTTTGCAGAAGATTGATAAAAATTGAGATACTCAAATTCACCGCTCTGAGCTAACATTCTTTGTGAACTACCTACAGAAATAAAATCTGGATTGAATTCATTTGCAGTGTGCGGCCATAAAGAACTGGTCTGAGTTTGCAAACCAGCTCCAGCTTCTTGTGTATCAGATCCTAAAAACAAAGAGTACAAAATGCATATGAGAAAGAAGTCAAGAGGGAGACTGCACACTGCATTAAAATGTAGCTCTGGTTCCCCACAGAGGCACAGATTCTTGGTGGAGTGCAGTCATGCAGAATGGAAATTCACCAGTGTGGAAGAGCAGGGAAACCACAGCCTCTTTTAGTCAATTAGTTGGTGTGGGGGCTAGAGGGCAAATCAACTGCCAGTATATCTTAGACTTCTGGGACTGCTGAGTCCAAATTCTCTAGGCTGACTGGCTTAAACAACAGACTTTTTTTTTTTTTTTTTTTTTTATGATCCCAGAGTGTAGAAAGTCCAAGATCAAGGTGCCAGTGTTCGGGTCTTGATAAACACCTCTTCCAGGTTTACAAATGGTAGATTTTGCTTACTATTTTCATACAAAGGGATAAAGAGAGAGAAAGAGCGAGAGCAAGGAGAGCCCACTAGTACACTTCTGGTCCCTTTGTGTACATTTAAGGACACAAAATCCACCCTGGAGTCTTTACCCTGGTGACTTTACCTAAACCTAATAATTCCAAAGGGCTCATGTTCAATTACTATCACATTAGGGGTTAGGGATTCAACATACACTTTTGGGGTGACACAAATATTAAGTCCACAACATGGGGTTTATCTACAGTCATTTCAGGCATTCTTATGGTGCCATACCAAAATGATATAGAGAAAACCGATGTTTCTCTTGACATTCAAAGCCAGTTGGAATGATACGGCAATGGAAATTTAAGAATTTATGTCTCTCAAACCTTTTATCCATGTGAAATTTAAAGGTATGAGATTATTGAAAGTTGTAAATTTGGAGTGCACAAAACCTGGTCCCTTCATCTGAAGCTTAGGGAAAGAGAGTTGTAAGCAACCATCCTGTATAGAGATAACTTTGACCATTTCAAGGAATCCACAACAATACAAAGACATATTTTTTGAAAGAATGTACCAAAGCAACAGATGAGTGATAATGTGGGGGGCGAGCTCATATAAATATCTATTCAGAAAGAATTCCTAAATTACACTGCTTGAATCAATTTTATTAAAATCTTTGAAAAGTAACAGTAGTCCTGTTCCATTGAAGGCCATAGTTAGCAAGATGTAGAAGGAAGAATAGAAGTATTGAGAAAAGTAAGAAGATATCTGCTTGAACCTCTGTTGAACTGAAGCTTCCTTTTAACATTAGACTTTAATTAGGACAATGGAGGAATTTCAACTCTAAATTAAGGTACAATTACAGAATATTCTAAGACATTTTATTTACTGAGTCGAGATTGCAATCCATATCTTAAAGTGACTGTGAAAGTTTTATTACCTAAGAACAAGTGAAAAAAATATGCTATTTTAACAGGATAATGATCACCCTTTTTGTTTATTTCTCCTTTGCCCTCACACTCTTACACGCTCCTTACCATCACACCCACACTTCTGACACCAGAAATATGGGGGTTTCTCTCATACCAAGCAATTCTGTGATGCAAGCTGAATATCCTACAACTTAATTTGATTCTCATACGCTCCATATGGAAATGATATCAAATCCAAAAGTTAAGGGCACAATCTCAATCTCATAAGTCAAGCAAAATTCCACTATCCACTAAAAATTAGAGGTTACCATGCTGTCCTGAGTTTGAAAAATTTTCAAGTTATAGTGGCACATCAAACTCAGGAAAAGAGCTTACATGTCATTTACTGGATTACTCTGAAAGGATATGATAAAGATATAGACGAATATTCACAAGGAAAGATGAGAAGGGCAAAGTACATGGGAAGGGGTGCAGAGGTCCCAGGCACTCTCCAGGCTTGCCACTATCCCAGCATGTCTACCAACCTGGAGGCTATCTGAACCCCATACTTCAGGGATTTTTATGGAGGTTTCATAATATAAGCATGATTAATCACTAACAATTTATATCCCCTCTTTCCTCTTTGGAAGATGAAATGGTGGAGCTGAAAGTTCAGATCTTCTAATTACAATCTAGTCTTTCTGTGACCAGTGTCTCCCCATACCAGAAGCCCACAAAGTCACTTCACTAGAACAAAAGACAATCCTATCACCCAGGAAATTACCAGGGTTTTTGGAACTCTGTCCCAGTATTTATTTTTTAAATTGGTAAAGTGGTAATTTTTATTTTATCATAATAGAAGAAATTTAAAAAAGCCTCTCAACCAGCTCTTCTGACATCTTATCACATTATTCATTTACTAAGTCCTAAAGTGTTCCCTTTTGCCTAAAATACTACACAATTTAGGAACAGAGACTAATATATGGACTTTCTATTACTCCATAGTATTACTTCATGTTTTGATCCAAGAAATTAGGAGAATCTAGTGCTGTTGACTGCACTCAAATGGAGGGAAGTAAATCATAATATTTTCTTAGTAATTATATTTTAGAGGGTGAACAGGTTAAATGAAATGGTTACATATTTATGCTGAGTAATTAAGTCTAAACAAGCTGACTATAAAATATCACTCATTAAAATTGATTTATTGAAGTTGTAACTCTTAAAAGATTTAAATGATAAATCATTTTATTTTTCTAATAATTGGTGTCCAATTCTTTACAACCCCCCTTTCCACTGATCCCTTTGTAATTTGTAACTAGATTCTATAATGACAGGCACTTGAATTAAATCCATCTCATTTCAGGTACAAAATCTAGTTCTGTTGGAACAAAAACAGACAGAAAGACCAATGGAACCGAATAGAATACCCAGAATTAAAGCCACATATCCATGAACAACTAATCTTTGACAAAGGAGCAAAGAAAATTCAGTGGAACAAGGACAGTCTATTCAATAAATGGTGCTGGGAAAACTGGACAGCCACATGCAAAAAAATGAAGTTAGACTACTACCTCACACCCTGCATAAAAGTCAACTCAAAATGGATAAAAGACCTGGATGTAAGACCTGAAACCACAAGATGCATAGAAGAAAATATAGGCAAAACTCTACATGACATACATCTCAGCAAAATCTTGAAAGACACATCCCTCAAAGTGAAGGAAGTGAAAGACAATATAAACAGATGGGATTATATCAAAATAAAAAGCTTCTATATAGCAAAAGAGACATTAACCAAAACTAACAGACACCCTACCAACTGGGAAAAGATCTTTGCACACAATACATCTGATAAAGGACTGATAACAAAAATTTACAATGAACTCACACAACTCAACAAAAACAAAGCCAATAACCCAATCAAAAAATGGGCAGAAGAGCTCAAAAGGCACTTCTCCAAAGAAAAAAAGCAAATGGCCAACAGATACATGAAAAAAGGCTCAACATCACTTATAATCAAGGAAATGCAAATCAAAACCACTATAAGATACCACCTCACCCTTGTGAGGATGGCACACATTAAAAATACAGGCAAAAACAAAAGCTGGAAAGGATGTGGAGAAAAAGGAACTCTTCTACATTGCTGGTGGGAATGTGAACTGATCCAACCACTATGGAAAGCTGTATGGCGATTCCTCAGACTGCTAAACATGGAACTTCCATACGACCCAGCAATCCCACTTTTGGGAATTTACCCAAAGGACACAAAAACACTAATCCAAAAGGATACATGCACCCGTATGTTCATTGCAGCACTGTTCACAATAGCAAGGTATGGAAGCAACCCAGATGTCCAAAAATAGATGACTGGATCAAGAAGATGTGGTACAAATACACAATGGAATACTATTCAGCATTCAAAGAAGATAAACGCATGCAATTTGCAGCGACATGGATGGAATTAGAGGGGATCATACTCAGTGAAATAAGCCAGAAAGAAAAAGAAAAATATCAAATGGTTTCACTTTTAACAGGGCTATAGGGAAACCAAATAGGAGAGAGACACTCAGCGGGTGGGAGGGGGCGGGTGGGCAGGGGGAGGGGAGGATAAGGGCACAAAATGGAATAGAAAAGAACACGAGGGACCACGGAGATGGATCACGGGTGA
>PVIJ01011266.1:0-55617 GCA_004024925.1 Scalopus aquaticus | reverse complement strand
CACACACACACACACACACACACACACACACACTGGCAAACTGGTAACATTTTTAAAAGATTGATAATATCTAGAATTGGCAAGGGGCACACTTGATATTGTTTTTGGAATTCAAAATGGTACAATCTGAGGGTTGGGGACAATTTGTGACTGTTTATTAAAACATAAGTGTGCAGAATTTAGGTAGTGCCCCAGGAATGGCCTCAGGCAATAGAGAGCTGAAATTAGCTAGAAGCTTTCCAGAGCTGATTGTGTGCATTTTGACTAACTTCTATGCATCTAGAAAAATGGTAAGCTATTGTGAATCTATAAAGATACAATAATAGGAGCGAATATTTATTGAGTACCCTTTGTTTCCCAGGGATTCTTTTAAGCATGTATGTCAATGTATTAATTCTTACATTAGGTGCTATTATTAATCTCAAATTGCCGATTATGAAATTTGTAGACTTAAAATCACACAGCTAGTTGGTGGAACTGAAACTATGGGTCTCTAAATGAATCACTACATTTACTCCATTACCTCCTCCTGACCAAGTTATTAACTTCAGTATGTTTGTAATAAGAGGGAAGAGGGAGGAACCATCTAAACAACACAACTCCCAAAATATTACTTGGATTTTGAAGTATCCATTCAAATGAACCATACTGAGTTTAATGTGCTAATTAAAATGCCCATTATGTCTTTTATTAATTGAAAAAAGCAAGTTTCATATATATGTATGAAAATATGAATGTGTTTGTTTTTCTAGCATATAAAATTATATATATATATGTATATACACACATTAAAAAGGAGAAATAAAACCCTATATCTGTGTTTGAATAAGAATAATACAGGTGGAATGATACATCCAAGTTGCTAATAGAGTCTAATTCTGAGTTGTGTAATTCAAGTTGGGAAAGAAGGGCCTGATGTTTTTTACATTATAGTTCTTATTATAGGTAATAGAGTTCTTATATTCTTAGTTCATTTCCATGAGGATTTATTATTTTATGACTTGAAATTAAAAATGAAAACATACCCAGAGATAACGTATAGCATTGTCTAAACACTGCATATCCTAATGCCACATCTGTACAAGCACAAATGGGATGTCTATCTCAAAACCTCTTTGGAGTCCACCCTGAAGAACTTCTACTGTGTTGGTGATTGCTCAAAAGTCTTCTAAATGCTATTGACTTCGCAATGCTGAGTCCAGATGCAGACAGCAAACCTTTCTCTATCCAACCTCATGGCCCAATTCAGTTCTCCTGAATAATTTGAAGAGGTATAAGAACAGCAATTCCTCATAGCAGCAGTGACCAAACCAAGATAATGAGATTTCCAAGGAAGAATGCTGTGACTGGTGGCTGCACTGCTCCTGTGACATTTGACCTCAACCAAGTTGTGCTTGATTCACAATGACAGATTCAGCATTTAAAATGCCAACAGTTAAAAGGATGGTAGGTACCTAGAAGTAGTTCTGGCTTGTTCTTTCTCACAAACTCAGCCTTTCAGCTAAGTGGTCAATCTGGTTTTGTTCCGCAGAAGAACTTAGAAATACCTTCCCGCACTGACATGCTGGCGCTCACGGGACTGCCTTGCTTAAGCTGGCGTACATATTTCTTCCCATATTTCTTCTTAGTGTGGTGACCTCACTCCACTAAAATCTTCCATGAAGGGAATATTTACACCAGGGAAATCAGTCAGTGCTACTAACCAAGGCTCCTCAGCCAGCTGTTAAACATTTATCTACACACTTTTACCCTTGGGGCATTCTAAACCATTAACACAAAAGCTCTTAAAGTTATTCAAGGGCTTCAGTATTACACTATCTACCTTTAGAAACTCAGAAAACTTGATTTCTTACCTTTCTAATAAAGGAGCAGACACACGGGACTTGATGAAACACTCAGGTATTGCTTGTACAGAAAAACAACAGTCATTCTCCAGAAACTCAGAAGTAGCACTGTAAGAATCTGTTAGCCTAATTCTTACCTAACAAATTCTCCCACCATGGCCTATAGTCTCCATATCCAAAGGGACAGAAGGAAGAAAAGTATTTGTCACCATAATCTGGGCAGTGAATGAACTTGGAGGAAAATAAACTGCTGTGATAAATCCCCAAACTCATCTTGACAAACCTGAGCTCTTCCCATTGAGGTCCACTTACACCCAGGACAAAGTCCCACTCAGAATATTTCTTCCTCACCTTTTTATTCCTCGCTTTCAAATTAATCAACTGATCTTCTCGTGTATGTATCTGTTTCTTTCTAGAAGAACAATTCATGAGACTACTTTGTAGTTTTTTCCCTTACTATGAATATTTAACAAGAAAGTAAACAACTTTGAAACAGCAGGGGTGGACACTACACAAGCAATACAGCAACACTCTCCTTCCCACCAAACCTATCTGGGAGCCCAGACTAAGGGGAGCTGGCCACAACAAACCTCCCACCTGGCACACAACTCTTATTGCCAACAACATTCCACATTTCATGGTCTTTACCCAATGAGTGTGAAAATCCATAATGCATATTCCTAGGTCATTAAAGCAGATAAAATCAGAGTAATACAGTTTCTGAATAGAGAGCTGGAAACCATCTTGTCAGCAACCTAATTTTATAAATGTAAAACTAATGTTAGGTGACTTGCCCAAGAAGACAGAATGAGGTAGTAGAGCTACAACCAGGACCCAGGACTTTCTCATTTCAAAGTCTGTGACTCTGATCATTAGGTTGTGATTAATCGAAGTCTTCATCATCACTTAAAACCCAACTGACTAGGTTGCCCTCTTCAGACCCAAATGGATATCAGACATGCTGACACTGAACTCTGCATATCATTATCATGTTCTGTCTTGTGTTAAAGTCATCTCTCTTCTTCTTGTCCTTTACCCTCCTACTGGATTTCTTAAGCTGGACATTGGTCTTCTTTTTCCATGTCTCCTTAGCAGCATCTGGTTTAGTGCCTTATACTTGAGAAGTGCTAAATGAATATGTGCTGAATAGAACTGAGTGGACCTGAGATTTTTGTTGATTTTTATGTAGTAGTTCTCAATTGCATGTTGCATAAGAAGCAACAGGGAAGTTTATTAACAGCTCTAAAGAGGGTTCCAGGAACCTATAATTTCATCTAACCAAGTGTTTCCAAAACAAGGTGGCATCTATGCTCTTTCCTCATCTCTTGGGTCCAGATATATTTGTGAGATGGTTGGTCAAGATTGAGGGTGCTACTAATTTACATGGCAAAGAGTACTTGTCCACACCGGATGGCTCTTACAGTCTTAGTTTCATTAACATAGATCTTTAACTCAAACATCTGAAATTGGCTGTCAGGAATGGAACCTAGTGCTTCTGGCCCAGTGTCATTCTCATCAAATCTTCCCCTCCCCAGCCTGAGATAAAGTTCTCCAGGAGTGGAGAAGGAGGGACAAGTAAAGACTTTTTTTCCATTGAAGTCGATGTGGAATTCATACCTTCCAAGAGTAGTCAGACATTTTAGAAAGACTAAAGAGCTTAAACAGGGACTCATTACAACTCTGACACTCTGCAACATGATATGCTCAATTAGTTAATGTTTGTAAAGTGCTTTGATCTCATAAAGCAGTGAGATAATCCCAGGCTTTGTTTACTGAGTGCTTCTCTTCCCAAGGGCTCAAAGTGATTTACAGGAAATGAGCCCAATTCTTTGCTTGCTAGTTTGGAGGGGTACTCAAATTAACTAAGGAGTGGTAGTTGCCTTGGACCCCTACTGAAGAAGGCACTGGGGTGTTGTGATAGTCCATGTGGGGAAAGGTCACAGATTCTATGAAGTTCCACCAGGTATAGCTGATCTATGCTCGCTGATCACCTGTGTAGGTTGTTATCGGAGCATTTATCACACTGTCGTGTAAACATTTGTTTATGAGTCTATCTCCTGCACTAAACTATGAGTTACTTGGGCAGAAAAACTGGGCCTTTAGCTTTGCATGATCTGGCCACCACCCAAATCTGCAAGCTTAATTCATATGACTTTCTCTCTCTCTCACCAACCTCCAGTTAAACTGGTCTTTATGTTTCTCAGTCATACCAAGTTTTTTCCATCCTTTGAGCTTCTTGCACCAGAGTTATTCACTATCATAATCACCTTTTCATCATTCAAATTTCAGCTCAGCTGTCAACTCCTCAGGTGATCCTGGCCATTCTTATCTCAATGTATACTCTCTAGTCATGCTTAATCACATTATTCTGTTACTGATTTTCTTGATACCTTGATAGTTATATTTTCTAACATTATCTTCTTTTTATTTTATATTACTTATTTTTTCTTACATTTTGACATTATAATTTATAGGGGATTTGGTGTCTATCTTCATTTTGTTCTATTTAATTTTTTTTCTATCTTCCATACAGTTCTTGAAAATAGGGGCATTAGCTATCTTATTCACCATTGTAACCCCAATATCTACTCAATTTTAAATGGCTAATTAAGATGACATAAAGATGGCAACAGACACATGAAAAATGTTGATCATCACTTATCATGAGGGAAATGCAAATCAAAACCATAGTGAGATACCACCTCACATTGTAAAAATGGCCCATATCAAAATCACCAGAAACAGCAAGTGTTGATGAGGATGTGGAGAAAAAGGAACCCTCCTACACTATTGGGAATATAGACAGTACCAGTCCCTATAGAAAACAGTACGGAGAATTCTCTAAATATCAAAAATATATCTATCATGTGAGCCAGTAACTCCACTCATAGATATCTACACAAAAGCATGCAAAAACAGTATTTCAAAGTGATGAATGCACTCCTATGTTCATTGCAACACTAATTATAATAGCTAAATTATAGAAACAACTGAAGTGCCCAAGGATAGGTAAGTGATTAAAAAGATGTGGTATATTCACAAAATGGAATAGTACTCAGCTATAAAAAAGACGGACTCTTGTCATTTACAGTAACATGAGTGGAACTGGAAGGGATTTACAATAAGTGAAATAAGACAAATACTGGATGGTTTCTTTGACATGTGGAATATAGAGAAACAAAACAAAGGTCAGATAAACCAAACCAGGAGAAAAAGAAAAGACTAGAAATCTGACAATAAAATTGAGCCTACCAGAATAGGAGAGGGAATGAAGGAAGCAAAAGTGGAAGGGACATGAGGGATTAAGGTAGAGGACTAAGGGTGCCTAGGTGGGTGATGTGGTGATGTACATTTGAGATTTGCTTCTATGCCTCTGAATAACAGACAGTCTTGTAAACCAACGTAACCTCAATAAAAAATAAACAAAAAAAATAGAACTTTTAGAAAATACAAAGTATTATCTTGAAAGTTTATGACTAGATAAATTTCTGAGATTCTGAGTCTTTAGTGATCAAGTTAATGTCATCAAGCACTTTGCTAGCTAATCCTCAATAAAATAGTATATGTATAAACAGATATTAATGACTCAAATGCCCATAGAGACTAGGTAGATAAAAAGAAATGGCATGCACCAAGGGGGACCTTGTGAACTGAAGAGAACAAGAGGGAATTCAAGGGAGAGCTCTGGCACATCCTGGCCATGAGAAAATGAGGGCCCAACACTGACAAATCTTCCCATGTAACATAATTAGCTAAAATTCCTATCTTTATATTAGGTTTTATCACCTTTAAATATTTTTTAAATATTGATGCATATTCCAATTCTTAACTCCCTAAACAAAACAAGACTGTACACCAAATTTGGACATTGGGCCTCTGCAACCTCTGATAGCAGCTGACAATCTTTGATTCTTAGTTATCTTTTAGGTAAGGATAGTTCTAGCCCTCAAACCTGCTGATTTTTCAATTGCATTGTTTCTCACATCTTTCTCTTCCTTTTCCATTTTTTTGGTTCTCCCTAGCTCATGCTTTTACATTTTCACATCTAAGTATTTCAATATTGCCTTTGCTTAAACAACTACCTCCAGACAGACCCCCACCCCATGGTCCTGTGCTGCATTGACAGATTTAACTATCTCTGCTACAGAAACTCCAATTATTTATCTTGAAACACTGTGAAACATTTATTTATCAGCTGTGAGACCATGGGCAAGTCATTTAACATAATTTTCTCTTCTGTAAAAAATAAAAAATTTCAAAAAAGACTAATGAACAGTAACTTACTCATTTTTTTTCATAAAGTTCAAAACCATTCATTCATATAAGGAATAGTCAAAGTTCTTACATAGAGTAGGGAATCACCAATTTTAATTCTTATTATTTTCTTATCAATAATAACAATGGTTTTAATAATAAAGTTGAAATATTTAATTAGGGAGTTGCAGACTTTTCTAGAACTACTTTTAATTTTTATTTTTTCTTAGTTTATAACAGTGTATGTGACTTATGGGAATATGTTTGCATCCCCTTAGGTGTGTGTTCCCACACCACACCATCACCAAAGCACATATAGTAGGACTATCTTCTCATCAATTTTGGCCTACTCTTAGCTTTTCTTTTTATATTTACTCTTCCAAATTCTGACCATGATGCCAATTTTCCAACCTAAGACAATTTGATGAGGACAATGTTATTGTCCTCAATAATGTGTGTTTCCTCAGTAATATTTCCCCATCTCCATTTTCTCTTAGAAATTCTTCAGTTCTTTTTCAGCTTATTTAACATATCATACTGACTTGTGATACCTGTCCCATGAGTGTATTTCTTTTAGTTTGACTTGTTTTTAGTTTCTCTGTTTGTTTTTTTAAGATTTGTTTACTTATGCATACAAGAGCTGGAGTGTAGGCCAGAGGTGTGGAGGGTGAGAGGATTCACCAGAGACAGAGTCGGGAGCAGAACAGGCTGATCTACTGAAATACGCTGCTGAGGGGAGCAGCAGGCTAGACAAGAGAGGTCTGCTACGCCATGTGGGTCAGCATTCTGACTGGGGATCTAACATGTGCTGCAGTGAATACCTATAGCTTCATCGTGCAGAGACTTAACCCCTAGAGCCACCAGGGAGGCCACAGTTTCTCTTGTTTTTAATTGACTTGTTGCTTAATTTTAATTACACAGTTGGTACATGGGAAACTTTTGTGTTCCAAAGAATGGGGCACAATGTGAAACATCTTTTCTTGTGCTAATTCCTAGTATTAGCCAGTCAGTTACTCTGAAAATAATGACATGGAAGGAAAAGGAAAAGTAGGGTCACCCATGCGTTTTTGCCTTTGAGGGTCTCTTACCCATCACTAAGGGGGAGGTAGCGTGTTGGCAGAATATGTGCTTATCGAGTAGTGGGGAAAAAACCAAGGCAATTTAGTTTGACCAGTGCTTTCACTAGTCTTGAAATAATGTGTGATTTGCAAAGAAAGAATATGAATTTCACTGGTCCTGGAAACAAGGGAAGTGCTATTATATTTGCTTTTAAAAATCAGCATCGAACAATAAAAAGATGGATGGCAAGATTCAAGCTAACAATATAAAATTCTGAAGTTTTCTTTTTTGAGAAGGACAATCAAAAAACACCACGATAGGTCAAAAGAAAGACTGCAGAAGAAATTAAAAAAAAACTTTAGATTTCAGATCCTTTAATAAGACTTTCTTTCTGCTGCAGCTTGGACAAGCAGTCCTCATTTTACACTTTCCATGTAGCTGCTCCTGAGGAGTATTGAAATTAATGCAGCTTCATTTGGGACTTGAGAATATTTGGCTCAACATGTGTTTGTAATCTTTCATACATATTATATGTGTATATACATTACTTATATATATTTACATATTATTGAAGTAACATTGAATTATTAACATATGTAATATGTCGTTAACATTATGTAACTTTCAGGTGTTATCATTAAAAATCAACGTGTATAGGGCCTCCCTGGTGGCGCAGAGGTTAAGTGCTGTGCTGTGCAGCTGTTGGCAACGCGAGTTCAACGCCTGGCCAGAGAGATTCCCACTTGGCGCGGCAGACCTCTCCTGCCTCGCCCACTGGTCCCCTTAGCGGTGTATTTCTGTCGATCTGCCTGTTCTGCTCCTCACTATGTCTCTGGTGAACTCTCTTGCCACCCCACACCTCTGGCCTGTACCCCAGCTTGTATGCATAAATAAATAATCTTTAAAAAAATCAACGTGTATATGTATTGCATTAAATTCACCAGTATAAATTCAGTTCCATTTCGCACCATAAAATTTTACAAGACCATCTGTCCAGCTTTTTGGCCCTCTCTAGCACCCTTCTTTTGCACCCTGTTTATAGGGGGCTAGACTTATCTGTGATGCAAGCCACGTGCTGCATGCCCATGCACAGGGGACCACCCATTCGATGTCCTGTATTCTGTGACTGCAAGACTATGAACTTAGTGCATTCTCTCAAGGCTATGAACTTGGTGCCAAGCACTCAAGGTCATAAGAGAAGATTTGAGCTACGGCAGGTTAGATGAGGGCATGTTGCCCTGTTTTAATAACCTTTCAACTACTAAAGGAGAATTACAGAACATTTTTAGTTGGCAGGGTAAAGAGATCAGCCTAAGCTGTCAGCATGCCCAGACTTAAGGGAGTCTTAATTGCGTATAGACAACTATAAAGCTCATAGCATCTTTTTTCTCTCCCTTTCTCTGTTGTTTCCCTCCCAGCTTCGTAAATGCATTTCCTTCTGAAGCTCATATTTCCCATGTTGATAAGTCTAAGGGTTAAAAATACATTAGTAAGCTTGGGTATATGTTCAAAGTTCCAACTGGAGTATGGTTCAAAAAAATTTTTTTTGGTTCTTTTCATGATTCATTGTCTGACAGTGTGGGAATTCTCCATAGGGCTGGTAAGTACCTACGATGACAGTACTTCCTGGAGGGGTGGGGAAGCATGTAGTTGCCCAGAACATTTTTGGATCTCTTATTAAAATTGCAATCCTGGTCAGACACCTTGGAAAGTTGCTGAATAGACCATCTAAAGCTAATTTCTCACCTTGAATCACTACTACTGTTCCAGCCCACACTTGTCTAGGAAAACCATCATGTAAAAGAGGAACTTCCAGGCATACCTGAGCACTGAGTAAGGAGAAGTGTTGTGACTCCAGGAGCCAGATTATCCTGACCACAGAGAGGCCACTGAGGATGGGAATGCTGGCCTCCACTTTACAGCGCAGTAGTCTCCTGCTGTGTACAAGGTGCTGTGCCACAGAGTGGTGATGGAGGTGGGTGGAATGGGTGGGATTAATGGAAACCTCACGTATAGGAAAATAAGAGGTCCAAGAGATGATACGGAAGTTACTCCTAGGGTTATACCCTTTTCCTCTTTAGGTTTCCAGTCACACATGGATCGTCATTTAAGAAATATCAGAGAATAATGACATTAGATATTTAAACAGAAAAATTTTATGTTCAGTTATTTCTCCCTAACCATGTTATTTTGTGACTCATCTGCTGAACTAATCTTTTGTGCAGTCACCAGCTTTCCCTACTCTATGGGAAGTGGGGCTCAGCTGGAACCCAAATATCTGTTTCTGATGTTCTTACTGTCATCTCAAACTGACACTTCCTGCATAATCGGAAAAATTTCAACTGCTACTGAGAAAAATCAAACAACCTAGGGTTCCTAGGCCTGCCCGTCCTCTTCTACCAGGGTAGTGAATAAGAATGACAAGGATAATGAGTCCAGACCTTAAGTGAGATGGTGAGCTTCTCCCAGAACCTGCTTCCCACTGTCGATATTTACCTTGTCCAGCCCCTCAGGGCAGCTTCGTTTCAGCTGATTCCCTTCTCCTTGTCTAAACTCCAGCAGGCCTCAGTCAGCACAGCTCTGTGCCTGAAAGAGCTGAGGGATCCATGAGCAGAACAACTTGGTCCAGGGAACAGCGGGTGCATCTGTGGCTAAGGAATCTAGGAATGTAAAAGACCTAAGAACCTAAAAGAAATCCACTGAGAAAAGTGTTGCAAACATGGGTGATATGGGAGGGGCTGTGCTAAAAGGGTCATTAAAAGTGTGCTTTGGAAAAGATAAATTTAAATTCCTTCAACTAATTGTGTAACATGACATTATGTTGCATAAGAATTTCGTGTCCTGAGATCCCATCAGCACTGGGCATTAAACAGTGGTGTATGTTTGGACTGCTGCTGTGGTTAACAACACACAAAGGGGGGGAATAACTGCTATTCCCAAAATACAAACGATGATATAACCCGTGCCCTTCATGGCTGAATTTTCCTCTTACGTGGAAGAGGAATAATAATACCTACTCATAGAACTGTGGTGGTAATTAAATAAGGTAATATTTAAACTCTTTAAGAAATGCCTTGCTAGAACTTTATTCTCCATCAAAGTAGCTATTTTTATTATTCTAAGTTGTGGACAAAAAAAATGTCATATCTGACTTAGGAGCTGGTTTATGGAATCAATTCGGTTTCATAATTACTTAGAGACTATTGCTTATTTATTTAGGTCACAAATAATTTCAATACCACCTCATATTGTGATGTTTTTCATGCTGTCTCCCTGAATTTTCAACAAGTCTTAATCAATATATTACAATGCAAATTCCAACATGGCAAGGTATAGTAGTAGGGTAAAAGTGTTGTGTGAGATAACACTTCTATCTGAATTCTCTCAAACAGTGTTTTATTTTTCTTTCTTCTTGGAACTCTTTTTCGTTAAACTCAGAGTGTTGATTCAAATTTCAATTCTGAGTAATCTTGGTGAAATTTCTAACCCTTTCTGGATCTTATTTTCTTTAGTGTACTAAATCATACTATAAATATTTATTTAGTAGGTCCCCCAACAGAATCTTAAAACATCCCACATCCTTACATGCAAGAGTCGGAAGGCAATTTTCTCTTATGCATCAAAGATGTGAGAATTGCTGTCACTAGATAGAGAATGTTAAGTTTTAGAATCATGCTCTTCGAGTTAAAATATAGACATGTATCATTATTACAGGTCACGAAAAAATGGGTTATATTTGAGGGAGGGATGAGTCAGTATTCTATACCTATCAGCTCTTTTATAAGTCATGGTCTAGGTTTTATGTCTGGCCCATATGTCTTTGGAGACCTGGTTATGCTAACACATGCAATAGCTAATACCTGTAAACTGTTCCTTCCACTTTTTCAATATATGTTATTATTTAAATCATTATTTTCTGGAATATTGAGTTAAATGACAGTCAAATAATCCTGGACATCAAAGAGATAGCTACCAAAGTGTTCTGTAAAAGTCTAAATTGCCCAGGTGGTCATCAATATCAATAATTTCACTGAATAAGATGAACAATGAATATGTTGTCAAAAACTATAAATGCACAGTCAATGTACCAATAAGTTCATAGGCGAATTGTCTCAAAATACATCAGCTGTCATTGCTTTTACTACTGAATGCATACAATTCAATAGACCTGTCAATTCTGCACTTCTAACTAAAATATCTATTCACACCTTACCAAATGAAATAACTAACTGCTGTGACAGCAACGTCTTATACAATAAGCCTCCTGATAGGCTCTGATGCAGTTTCCAGCCACCGTCTTCATAAAGATGGCGGTTCCTTCCTAGGAGTTCCCCACCCTTCGGTTCACACATCTGTCACAGCAGGGCTTTGCAAACACAATGTGAGGAGGGCACCACTCCCTTGTGATTCTTATTCCAATGCAGACTTGGAGCCTGTGAGTCTGGACTGGGGCCTTTGCTGCTATGTTCCTAACAAGCTGTCAGGAACCACACACAAGCTGACCAACAAGCATTTACTTAGTTTATAGTTAGTTGTATGAAGTTTTTCTCTCCTGTAGACAAAATGTGTGACCCATAGCAGAGAACAATAAGTGTTTATTATTGCGTATTGTGAAACTCAGCTTTGACCTTTCACCCTTCATTTTATTATTGAGAGTTAGTCATTGTTAGATTATTATTTTTATGTTTAATTTTCGTAGAAAAGTATTTTTAGCTTGTTAATTCTTTGTGTTTATCACTTTACCTCCTAAAGTTGGAGGCTAAGGTTTTGCTACAATACTCTTAGTATAATAAAATGGCAGAGTGAAGCGTGCCAAGCATCACATCCATAGCTCAGTAGCTCTTCAGTAAAAGACTAAACCCCTATCCCTGACATAGAGTTTCTTTTCTATCCAGCTGTACTCTTTCTATGCAGAGGCACTTACCACCCTACTACTCTCTGTCCCTGCCCGCAGCTATCCAACATATACTTCCATTCTTAATGAAATGAAACTCCATCCATAATTTTAATTATCAATTCCTTTATCAGTAATGATTCAAGCAGAGAAAAGTTCTCTTTAAGTAAGTATTTGGAATTACTACATTTTATTAAAAAGTGATTTGAACACTTTCAGTTTTGCTAATATTGCAGCCACCGTCTCTTAATTTCCATATTTCCTCTTACAATTACTTAAGTACTTTATAAAGATGTGGTCATAGAATTTGTGTTTGATTTTTAAATAAATGAGGGGCTTGGGGGCAACTTCAGCCATTTAATTTGATGCCAGCACGGTAAGATTAAGTGTGTGTCCATTCTTATTTTCATTTTAGTCTATGTCTAGGCAGCGGATATAATGTGACATGGAATATTTCTGACCCATCTTCCCTCCTCAGTCCATTATCATCACTTACATGACATTGATGTCAGACAGTAACATGCTACTTAGTTGACCCCATTATTTCTAGTTTTCAAAGGGTGTGAGTGAGTTCTTAATAAGAATACTCTATCAGTAGCCAATTAGATAGAAAATTGATAAGAGCTAACATTTACTGAATTATTATCATATGCCAGGTCTAAGGATATATATTTTACAGGTTTTTTCTTCTCAATCCCATGGCAATTTCAAGACATAGGCACTTTACCATTTTATATAGTTCCCATTTCTAGCTATGGAAATTGAGGTTTTATAAATGGTATATCTTGTCCATAGCCACAGAGCTAGAATGACAATTCAAATTTGTCCAGCCAGATCATAAGGTGAGGATTTTAGTAAGTTCACGCATACTTATTGAGTGCTCACTGTGTGCAAGGATTTAGTCAAACCCAAGTTGGGTGGGAACCATCATTTCTCCTGTTCTCCTATGAGGAAGGCTACTGGACTCAGCTAGGTCATTCAGCTGAAAGGGGTCAGGGTTGAGGTTACACTTAAATCTAGCTGACTAAACTATTTTTTTGTCACCACGTCTTAGGGAAAATAATCTCTCTAAAAAGATAGTGAACAAATTTTCATTGCTATCTCAAGGAAAATAGTAAGGAAAAATGGAGCAAAGACATGAAGCTAAAGAATCTACAAAAGAGGCCTCCCCGGTGGCGCAGCGGTTGGGCACTGCGCTGTGGAGCTGTTGGCCGCGGGCAATGCCGGTTCGACGCCCAGCCGGGGAGAATCCCACATGGCACGGCAGACCTCTCCTGCCTCGCCTGCCGCTCCCCTCAGCAGTGTATTTCTGATCCACCTGTTCTGCTCCACACTCTGTCTCTGGTGAACCCTCTTGCCTCCCCGCACCTCTGGCCTGTACCCCAGCTTGTATGCATAAATAAATAAAAATTCTTAAAAAAAAAAAAGAATCTACAAAAGGGAAAGGAACAGAAATGTTTCTTTGGGCAAACTTGCTTCAAGTTGATCAGGTTTATCTCTAATAGTGCCTCTCCTTCCTAACTGATCTCTTTGCTTCTCCCTCTCCAGTTGCTGCCTCATTCCTTGCAAACTCCTTTTGATCCTGCCAATTCCTACCTCATTCCTACCACATTCCTACCACAACTCTTGTGCTGTTTTCTAGTTTCATAATTATGGTCAAATTCCCTTGCCTCAATCCCATTTTTATGCTACCTCCTCTAGACTTGAAACCAACTGTCAGAGGCCGTGGGTGTGCCCCAATGCCACAGGCAATCTCTGCTTCTACATAGGAAGCTTCACCCAGTACTGCAGTTCTACACTAGAGAGTTTTTGTTGTGTTTGGAAAGGTAATCTAACTGATCAGCTGGGCCCTCCCAGGACAAGTTCCAACAGCACCTTTCTCTGAAATCTCTTGTTAGATCTTGAGGCTTTTCCCTTCACTTCTCTCCTCCCAGTGGAGGCAGGCTGTCTCCAATGATTCTCAGAGATCACCGTCAAATGAACTTCCAAAAGGAGTTCTCCTGAGGCATCATTCCTAGGAATAGAAAATTTATTTTTTTTAACTGAGAAAATAAACTTTTAGTAGGGTGGGCTTGATTAATTTTTTATTACCTAGTACAGGTATTCTATACTTTTGTTTTAAAAGAAAATGCACGATGAATTTGAAAATGCAAAATCAAACAGGAATTTATATGCTGTATGGGTTTTGTTCTCAGAAAGTAGAAACTTACCTCAAAATACAAAATTAAATGTATATTATTTAAACCAGAACCTTCTTATTTGCTTTGAGTATGATCAAACAAATCTTTGGGGCATGTAAACAAAATTCTTTGGAAGAAAGTACCATCCAGAATAGGGGTTTTGGGTGCCCCATAGTATATTTAAATAATCTGATGTTTAGGGCCACTAGGTCTGTACATGTGCACTTGTACCTTACTGTGAAGTCACCTGATAATACAGAAAAACACTGGAAATAATAACATTTTCTTCAATATAAATGAACTGCTAACTATGACAAGACAGTGAAAGAGCTAATTTTAGTTTAAAATAAAGGGTTGGGCCTCCCTGGTGGTGCAGCGGTTGAGCGCTGTGCTGTGGAGCTGTCAGCAGCACGCGCGATGCAAGTTTGATGGCCAGCTGGGGAGAATCCCACATGGTGGGGCAGACCTCTCCTGCCTCGCCCGCTGCTCCCCTCAGCAGTGTATTTCTGATCTGCCTGTTCTGCTCCCCGCTCTGTCTCTGGTGAACCCTCTCGCCACCCCATGCCTCTGGCCTGTACCCCAGCTTGTATGTATAAATAAATAAATCTTTTTAAAAAATAATGAAATAAAATAAAGGCTTTTTTTAAAGAAAATTTGGAATATTAGGGAAAGTTAATATATAAATAGTAAATTGAGAAAAAGGACATACATTCAAGCATTTTTTTCATTAGTGCTTGCTCGAAAGAATGCTGTTTTACATGCCCAGAAACTTTTAATCATATGTTACACTTTGATATTATGTTGTTGAAATTCTGGATTTTGTTATCATCCTTTTAAGATTTTTTCCTTAGGGTGTGCAGCCTCATTACTTCAATCAGTTTGATGCTTTTGTAACTTGTTTCCAAGCTTCATTTGAGTTTTCTGAGAGTAGCTTCTCTCTAGTGATTAAGACACTTCTACTGAAGTCTGTACTGAATGTCTCAAGTACCAAGTATGTATGTGGTTTCTCTATAATGAATGGTATGAACTTAAACATCTTCCAGCCCTGTTGGAGCCCTGAGAATTGTCATATCCAGAAATTGCTCTTTGCCTATTCTGGTAGAATTTCATCTTAATTATGCAAAGCTTGAAATTTAACCCTTGTAAATTCTGCAATTTTAGAACACAGTCATCATGTCCAAGTAACACTGTTTAGGTTTACTTTTCCTTAACTTTTTGCTTATACAGTATTTTATTCTGTTCTTATTTAATAAGACCTAATACCCACCTATTCTTATAAAAATGCAAATTATAAACTCTGAAATTATCGCCAGCCACTGCAGAATGAGCTCAATTCCCAGCAAGGGAGCTAACCCACATAGTACAGCAGACCTCTCCTATGTTGTGGTGCTCCTGTGAGGTGTGTGAAAAGACTTAAATACAGCCTATTTGACTTCCATGTTGCCACTCTTTCTTTACCCATAATTTTTTTACAAAATGACAATGTATTGTGCAGTTTGACCACTCACTTTATTAGCTTTTTTTTCTTCCCTCATTTACTTATTTATTAAAAATAAAATATTGGATTTATACTATGAATTCTGGGTACTCTTCTAAATACTATAGGGAACAATCATAACTAAACAATCACAACTAAAATAAAGAATTGTAACTTAAATAGCTTTCAGAAATGGCCTTTTGGCTAGGAGTAGAGGAATTCATCTACTAATTGAGACGTCTACTACTGAGACCAAAGACAGGCTGTCCAGGAAGTGCCTAGGGGCAGCTGATTATCTTGAATGGACAGGAATTGAGAAACACCAGATCAAAGAATAATGCTTTATCCTATTACTTTTTTCCTAAAAGTAGGAAATAAATCTGTCCTACCTAGACGTGGAAAATAACCTTATCATCCAAGACTAGGGCTTCCAAGTTCTGTTTGCACTTGCAAAAAACCTTCAAATTCCTTTCTAATTTGTATCTAAATCTAAATGTTCATCCTATCTTTTCCTACAGAGTTTATTATCCTTTTATAAAAATTAGTAGCCTCATTGTACTTACCCTGCCACAGTTTCCATAGTCTCTGGGTTCCCATGCACATTAAATTAAATTATTTTTTTCTCTTGTGTCAGTTTACTATTAGGACAGTTAAAGGATCCAAAGAGCATAAGGGGGTGACCCCCCAGCTTTCCCCTTCACTAGTTATATATTTTTAAATTTATTTATTTATGCATACAAGAGCTGGTGTGTAGGCCAGAAGTACAGGGGGTGAGAGGATTCACAAGAGACAGAGTGGGGAGCAGAACAGGTGGATTGACTGAAATACACTGCTGAGGGGAGCAGCAGGACACAGGAGAGGTCTACTGCATCATGTGGGTTAGCTCCCTAGCTGGGAATTGAGCTCATTCTGCAGTGGCTGGTGATAATTTCAGAGTGCTGAGACTTAGCCCCTTGTGCCACCAGGGAGACCCACTAGTTACATTTTCTAAGTTTTATAAGGCTAATTTCTGAATGACAATCAAACTCAGTTTATACCCAAGTAACCATTTCAGTATTTGAAGAAGGGTTCATGGGCATCTTATTCTATGGGTCTTATATTTAGAGGAGGTTGAGGTTAAGTGTTCAGGGATCTGCCAGAGGCCCTACAACTCACATGAGGTCAAAGAGTCTATTTACCAGCCTCAAGTGCTCTGACTCAGGGTTCCATGCTGTTTCCCCATTCTTTTCTGTGAAATTTACAGTATTTTAAAGGTAGTGTTATTTCTCTCAGTGGAGGGTTCTGAATCTTTTACGAATAAGGGAAAATGGCATGCACAAAGTAGAAATACAAAGCTACACTGCAATTCCATGCCTGATTAGGAAGGCATACAAGTTCCAGAAAGTGCCCCCTGCCACACTGGCCTGTTCAGTGAACACACATATGGGAATGAGCAGAAGGGCCTGTAAGCACTGTGCCTGTGATGGCCCACTTTAGCCCAGAACTTGGTCTTCATGAAGTCTTATGAGGAGTGCGTGACGGTGTCAGCAGACTGGCACTGAACTTGGTACATTGTTCTTGTTCACGATTTGTCTCCAATTCAATCCCAGCTGATAAAGATTATTCTGCTCACTTTTCATTGAAGATCTACATCTTCAGCCCTTGACTATAGCATGGAGGTCTTTGTCTTTAAAAGTCTCTATGGAATGAACAAAGTACTTGAAATGACCCTGGGGAGAAGCCCAACATGCATGTATTACTCAGTCACTTGCAGGTGACCCTTGACTAAGAAAAGTATCTAAAAATTAATTGGCCACTGATTTCAGACCATACTTGGAACCCCAGAATACTTTTTAATTCATTAACTAATAAATTAATTAAACATTTAATAACCTACGTTTACATAGATGAAGTGGTAGAGTCATTAGTAGCTATTGTCCTGGAATGAGACTGTTGACCTCAGGCAAAAATACTTTTTTCACCAATAAAATGGGTTTATTTGAAAATGAGAAGGCATTTTGGTAAGTGCAGTATCGTGGGAAGACTCACATGTACTGTACTATATCAAAGGCCAGCATCCCCTTCTATAGCCTTTTGAAAGGATGCTGGGTAAAGATGCCTCATTCATTCTGCTGGAGCAGGGAAAAACATGACTTCCCATCATTGAGATGTGTATGAGTCTACATAGTACATGCATTTTATGTTTATCTATGAATGCTAAACTTAAATAATATAACACAATTTTCAAGAAATGCCATATCTGTATATGCAACATAATTCTTAAGTTCACTCTGGGTGCATATCCAATTGTTTTCTTAAGATTGAAACGTGAGTCTCATCTAATCTTTAGCCTACACTGAGAATTTTACAAAAAAAAAATATAATTCAGAATTCTCTTCACCTAGAAAGAATATGCATGCCGAGAATTGGGAAAGAGAAGCAAGGATTTAGAAAGATCTCACAATTAATGCAGAACGTCAAAAGGCCTTTGTTTTAGGCCTAAGCAAGAGTTCCAGGCGGCCCTACTGATCTTTGGATTGTTTGCCCGGAGTTGCTCTGCACACTTTCACTAATACAAGGAAAAGCTTCTTCTTGCTTCTAGAGTCCAGGACCATTCTTATCCTGCCAATCTTTCTGTATTTATTTCCTCCTCTACATCATCACTTTCATCACTTTCGAAACTGCCAAACTTGTTTATTTTTTCCATCTGCCTTTCCTAGTCTTAGGAACTTGCTTCTTGTGTGTTCTGCCCTCACCCCTATGTTTAGCAAAAAGGTAGAGCTAGAATTAAATGATTTTATATTGGATTACAAAACCAAGAATTAGAACTGAGTCTTTGAGAATGTGAAACTTTTTTTTTGAGTGCATTAGAGAGTTAAAAAAAAATAGAATCTATTAAAATATTTTAAATCCAGAGTTTATTAATTCTGGTTCATGGTCTCTTGGGTGGTTGTTGAATGGACTTCAGGTAGTTTGTGAGTCCCCTGTAACTGGGAACAACAAAAAGTATGAATGGATGAGGAAAGCTTTCTTTCATTTTCAAAGAATTTTGTGATCCTAAAGGAACCCACAATTAGCAGCAGATTAAAAATTTCAGCAAGATAGAATTGGTGTGGCGTTGGGATTTTAGTTGCTATCTTCTCTCTTTAGGCCCTAACCAACTAAATATAGAAAAATGCAGCCAAATTGTATCCAAAGAGATAATGGTAGAGTGGTAAACTTATATTGAGCAATAGTGACGGAATCTGAGCTTCAATGGGGCTTCCGACTTCCTCTTTTCCTGATTAAAGAAAGGCAAGATTAGATAATTGAACCCATCTAACCTACCAAGCTAGTTGCAGGCAAAGAAACTGAGGTCCAGCTGGTTTACTCACTTACCCAGGAGACCATGGTAGATGCAGATAATAGGGCAGGTCCGGAGTGATGTCTTTGCAACCAATGACTTCATTTTCTTTCTGTTTAAAAAATATTTATTTATTTATGCAAACAAGAGTTGTGGTGTGGGCCAGAGTTGTGTATGTGTGGGGGCAGGGGGATGAAAGGATTCACCAGAGACAGAGTGGGGAGCAGAGCAGGCAGATTGACTGAAATACACTGCTGAGGGGAGCAGCGGGCAAGACAGGAGAGGTCTGCTGCACCATGTGGGTTAGCTCCCTGGTGGGGGATCGAACTCATGTTCCTGTCGCTGCTGATAGCTTTATAGTGCTGAGACTTAACCCCTTGAGCCACCAGGGAGGCCCCAATGACTTCACTTTCTGATAACCATCATTCAATGGATTTTATCTTTTACTATATAGCAAGAAGGTAAGTCATTCATCTTACTTTAGGGAGAATCAACTAAGAGGAGAGGAAAAAGTGGAAATATTCCAATGTAAGTACAAGTCATTTTGCCTTAGTGCAAATGAGGTATGGGAGCAAGGATTCTTGGCTAATAGGAAATGTGATATAATTCCATCTACTTTTCACTGAGCCCTGTGAAAGAAAATTCAGTAAATTCGGAAATGAATCTTTGAAACCGGAGGTAAAGGCTGCCTGTGTCTGTCCTTTGCCCTTTTTGACATGCCTAAGATCGCATTGCCTGGACTTAGGAGTGGCACCTCACTCTTGCAATGCATTCCTAGATTCACACTTGTGTGACCTTGAGTAAGTTACTAAAACTTTGTGCCTTGTCTCTTTGCGCATAACATGGGCAGTTTGCATTTAATAGTGTTGTAAGGAATAAACGAAACTCTACATGTAAATTTCCTAAAGTTTATTTGTACACAGAAAGCACTCTATTAGCTGTTATTTGCTAAAGACTTGGAGTTTGTGCAGTATGAAAATCCTTCCAACTTTGTTCCCCTAACCATGCAATTTTATTGCACAAGTCATGTATTTTGTTTCCAAAGTCTTATCCATAATATGTCCCCACTCCTTCTCAATATTCTCCTCAAAATTTCCAAGGATTGGCTAAACAAATAATACTTAATGATATTTTATATCATTGGCTAATTGATATATGATATCAATACTTAATGATATTAATGAGAAAGATATTTACCTATATTGTTAAATAAAATTTAACGAGTTTTTAAAGCAGCATGAAAAGTATTATAAGTTTTTCTCAGATAACAGAGATGCTGATAAAGTATTTAGAAGTCTATATGACAGAATAGTAAAAGTAATTTCTGATTGGTAGAATTTGAGGTGATTTTTTTCTTCCTTCTTTAACTTCAGTGATGATCATGCACTAAGAAAATAATTGAAATTAATTTTTAAGAAGACAATTACAGCTCAGTTTTTTCAAGGAGATATTGGAGACCTCATTCCATTTATTCCAAGTGTAAGTCCACTACCACAGTAGCATTAATACTTTCATTCCCCTCAGACTTGACAACACTGTGACTATTTTGTAATTTAGTTGGTCGGATAGGTTTCTACACTTCTGATAAAATGAATGCTACTTCATATTGGCAGGGACCATAATGGTCATTTAGCCCAACCTCTCCAGACTGCACAGATTTTGCTATTTGTAATTATTCCTTCCTGCCACAGATTCAGACAGTCTTAGCTTAATTGATTTCAGTGACTAAGAAAACAGAAATTCAAGTCAGCAATATTTATCATTAGACAATTCTCAGACATTTCTTACTCAAAGTAAACAAAATCAATCCTTAAAGCACTGGAATAATGGAAAGTTTTATTTTCTCTTAAGTAACAGTGTAGTATTTTTTTGTGAATAAATTTTCAATACTTAGCTGAACTTAGCTGTTATTTCCCCCAATTCTCTGTTCTATAGGCTGTCTTTCATGTTTTACAGGAACCGTCTTTCCAACAGTTCTTGATTTTTCTCCACTGTCATCATTACCACCCTAGTTCAAGCTCCCCTTAGCTGCCTCACCCCCAAGATCCACTGAAAGCATAAGCTCATCAACTGATCTGTTTCCTTCCCTGTCCTCCCCTAGTCCATTCGCCACATAGCAGCATAATATGTTGAGCAGTTATGGTCTTTTCACTTTTAATTAATCAGGAGTTTCTCATTGCACTCATGTAAAAATGTCAGTGCCTGGTGGAAGATTTGACGTGCTTGCCTCCCTTCCCCTATACTCATCACAGCTCCTCGGAGGGGTCAAGTGTCTCCCCAAATCATTGTATTACCATGTCCCCAAACTTCTCCTCTCCTCTTGGTCTCTTCTCACACTCAAGTAACAACTCAATGTGTTTTCCTAAGTGAGGCCTTCCTGCTCACCTACATCATGTCTCCTGCCCACTCACAATTTAATCAATAACACTGGTCAACAGTGAGATCATTACTGACTTAAAAAGTCCCTAATCTGTAGTATCTTGGTGTGCTGAACATGAATATAACCTGAATTTTTTTATTAGCTCTCGTTTTGAAGATATTTCATATAATTCACTTTATATGTTTTACTGTGTAAATTTATCCGGTAGGACTGACTGAACAACATCCTAAATCAGCCTAGAATGATATAATATTGCATCACATTGCATAATACCATCATGCACACATCATCCAGAGTTGATGCATCATTTTCTGATGCAATGCAATACTACTGCCAGGTGGCTGCTGAAGTAAGCTGACGTCAGCAGTGCACTCTATAAAGCCCTGTCGGAAAGGTTGAGCATTGAAAATATTTCAGACTTTTTGAAAGACAGTTTAAGCTACTGATCCATAGAACTGTTATTACTTTATCCAATACAGAACAGTAATCCCTCAAAAGTGTGTTAATAGCATGGACAATTTCTGCTCTATTTGTGGGAAAGTGACGTTTGCCAACCAGAAGAAAAGTATCACTTCTCAAGTGAAGAAGGCTTATTACCTTGACTTTGGATGCAAGGTAGTGACCAAGACAAGCCTTGGGCCCCACATATATGCTGTGCTACATGGACAACACAGCTTTCACAGTGGTTAAAAGGCAAAAGACCATCAATGCCATTTGCAGTCCCCATTGTGTGGAAACAGCCAAGCAACCACATAAAAGACTGTTACTTCTGCTTGGTTTCTCCTCTTTCCGACAGAATAATGAAGCAAAAGAAGTCGAGAATTGTCTACCCAAACATTCTGTCTGCATTGAGACCAGTTCCACATGGTGAGGGACTTCCTATTCCAGAACCTCTGGGGGAATATTCTCTTGATTCATCTGATGAGGACAAGGGTGGGCCAACCTGTTCTTCTCCTGTTCCATCAGCATGCAGTGATCCAGATTTTCACTGTGGTGCCTCATTAACCCCACACAGACTAACACAGGAAGAACTAAATGACCTGGTTCATGATTTGGACTTACCCAAGAACAAGGCGGAATTGCTAGGATCAAGACTCCAACAATGGAGTATTCTAGAAGATGTCACAATTGCTTTCTGTCGAAAGCATCACCAGCAGTTGGAGACTTTCTTCAGAAAGGAAAATACTCCGGTATTCTGTTCTGATATTGAGGGCCTCATGAATGCCTTAGAAATCACTCCTGACCCACAAGAATGGAGACTATTTCTAGACTCTTCGAAACTGAGTCTTAAGGCTGCGATTTTGCGCAATGGAAACTGTCTTCCATCTATTCTATTCCTAAACAGCTGTACAAGAGACAAGAGAAGAAATCTAAGAAGTAGTCTATGACTTGAATTTTTACAGGTATTAACCGTAGGCCTATTACTATTGGCATGCATTTTGTGATGTAAACATCAATTTATTGCTGATTACAAAAATAACTAGAGCCAAAATTAGAATTTGACTGTCATATTTGTGTTGAGCACATACAAATTGATAGGAAATGACTTATTTCAGTAACATGACTTTTGTAAAAATTTGTTGACCAGTGTAATTAAAGCCTCATGTTTATTAGCTTCATTTATTTGCTATCAATTATCATTTTAAGCGTTTTTTCTCTTTATTTTTTTTTTGTACCTTAGATATGGCAAGCTAAATGAAATATTTTCTCAGTTAGACCTACTATTGTTTCATTGAGTCAATTATCAATACCTTCCCCTTCACTTTTCTGCTCTTATCACTCTTCCCTCCCCATTAGGGAACCATTCTGATGTGTTTTATGTAACACTTAAAGCATAAAGCATATATTTAATTAACATAAGTGTTACTTAACTAACAAAAGTAATTTGTCACCTTTGTAAATGGTGTTTAACATATATAAATCTGAATTGTATTGGTTTATTTCTTGCTTCAGAAACATTTTTTAAATTTTGATGTGTAAAAAATGTACTGAATACATATAGTTGCTTTTTCCTAATGGCTGCATGGTATTTCCTAGTGTTTATCTACCACAAATAAAATCGACTTTTACTTTATCCAGAGATAGACACCTAGATTACCTTTAATTCTCCACTATCATAAACAACACTTCAAAAAACATCCTCCTGCAAGTTCCTTTTTAGTCTCTATGTCTCAGGGATATGTCCCTACTAGGTAATAAGGTATAGTTAATTTTAGTCTGATTAAGTACTATCATAATGGCATTTCTAGACTAAGCTCCCATCAGTAATGTTTAAGATTCCTATGGCATTACAAGCCATAAGAAATATACATTTGGTCAGAGAACCAAAATCAGTTTCTCATATATATTGGGTCTTCATACGCAGTTCCTGATTCATAGCTCCCAAAAGTCTTGGAATTTCCCAAGTGTTGAGAAGACAGAGGCATCTTTTGTTATGTGAATGACTTTTGGAAGCACCTAAGGACAGGGACTGGTTGGCTGGAGAACCAACCATGTAATTAGAGGGCTGGAACATCCAGTTCCACCCCATATCTGTGGAGGAGAAAGGGGCTAGAGATTGAATCAATTGCCAATGGCCAGTGATTTAATCAGTCATGCCTATGTAATAAAGCCTCCATAAAAACCCAAGAGAACGAGTTTGGAGAGCTTATGGGCTGGTGAACATGTGGAGGTGCTGGGAAAGTGTCACCTGGAAAGGAACTGGAAGCTCCACACCCTTTCCCATACTTTGCCCTAGGACTTCTTCCACCTGGCTGCTTCTAGTTACATTCTTTTTTTAAAATAAACTATTATGTTTATTAAATATCAGTATGTAAAATGTTTCTCTGAATTCTGTGAGCTGCTCTAAAAAATTAATCCAACCTGAAAGGGAGCCCTGGTCTAAAGAGCCAGTTACTCAGGAGCACAAGTAACAGCCTGGGCTTTCAACTGGCATTGCAAGTGGAGATGGTGTCAGAACTGAGCTCAATGGAGGTGAATTGTCAGACTCGCTGCTGAGCATTGCTTCTTTGTTGGTGTAGGGAAGCCCTTCACACCACAGCAGAAATTGGGTCTAGGAACCCTATCAGGTCTGGAAGTTCACAGTAAGCATCTGCCAGAATGTCCATCCTTCTATTTTTGTAAACCGCGTGGACAACATAGTTATGTCCTGTTGTTTTGATTTATATTTCTGTCATTTCCAATAATGAGTACATCCTGGTTTTATTTTTTAAAATTTATTTATGCATACAAGAACTGAGGTGTAGGCCAGAGATGGGGGGCGGGGGTTTTGCAGGGATTCACCAGAGACAGAGTGGGGAACAGAACAGGCTGATCTACTGAGATACACTGCTGAGGAGAGCAGCAGGATAGACAGGAGATGTCTCCTGTGCCATATGGGTTAGCTCCCTGGCTGGGGATGGAACTCATGCCACAGTGGCTGGCACTGAGACTTTAACCCCTGCACCACCAGGGATGTCCCTGAGTACACCTTATATGATATTTGGTTATGTGCTTTGTACTTTTGAAAGCATGCCAACCAAGAATGTGAGTGGGACCTGAGGTCCAGCCCATGCTCTGTGTGCCCCGGCTTGGGATAATAATTATTTGGAGGAATGGATGACTTTTGCTAATTCTCACCAAAACAGCATATGCCAGCTCTAGTCTGCACCACATGCTTATTAATCACTTAGGTTTCCAAAAATTCTGGTAATTCTTTGCCCATATCCTTTTCCCCTTTAAATTGAACACCTTGTATTTTCTTGTTTATTTTTAGTCATTCCTTGAATAATATGATCCCCTTTTGCTTTCAGACATTACATCTTTCTTTTCCCATTATGTGAATCGCCAAATCTGTCCACAAAATTCTTTTGCCATAATATTCTAGTTTTAACATTAATTTTTTTTCTTTATGCTTTTTGGGGCTATGTTTCTTTATATGTCTTTGCTTATATCCTTCACCACCCTTCCTTCACACGTATGTTTTCCAGTATTAAATTTATAATGATGCACTTCACGTTTATAAGTTAATCTTTGTGGGATCTACCTTTGACTATGATGTAAAGCAGTCATCTGATTTAATTTTTCTACACATTCTAAAGATGCTTTGCAAAATTTCCTAAGTTCTCCATTTTTCCCCTATAAAATTATAGTACTGTTTTATCATGTAATACATGGTCTCTTAGCTCTCTCTGCTATTCCATTGGTGTAGTTGTCCATGTTTATGCTAGAACTGAACATTTTACTATTTTACTTTATCTTCATATGTCTTTATATACAAGGCTCTTTTATGCTTTTCTTTACAAAATGACATGATTTCATGCACTGTAATTTTCCTCTGCAAATTTTAGAATCTGATACATGAAGTTTCTCAAAGTAGCCAGTTGGAATTTTAATTAACATTTTATTGAAGTCAAAAATCACTTGGGAAGAGAATTAACTTCTTTACATCCTAAAGTCGAAAGACGTGAATGTCCCTCTATGACAGATTTCTTTGTTTTAACATGTATCTAATTTTTCTTAAATGGAATCTTTTGTATTCACTGTTCACACATAGTATCCTATCGTCTGCTAACCATTGTGAATGTTGTTCTTTGTTTTGTTTTGAGATTTACCTGATTTGTCTTTGAACAAAAACTATTATTAATTTTGAAATTTTATAACTGGTAATCCTGAAATTCTGTTATAAATTCTAATAGCATGTTTATTCTATTGACTATTCTAGGTAGACTATCAAAATATCTTCAAATAAGAATACACTTATTTCTTTCCTGTAAAATTCTAGTATCTCCTATGTTTCTTTTCTTACATTTTAAATCAGAATGTTTGTACTCTGTTAAACAGTACGTATGATAATGAGTATATCACCTTACTCCTAATCTTAGGAAAACCTCCCAGTACAAAGTCTTTAGTACCAAGTACAAAGTCTGCTGTAAATTCTAGATTATAACTTTTATCAAGTTCAGGAAACATCTTATTCTTAGTTTAAAATTTATTTTAAATTATATATAGATTTTGTACTGAAATGCTTTATCTTTAATATGTAAATGCTTAACTATTTTCTATAAAAGAGTATTCTTACTCTATTTTATAAAATATATTTTCTGATGTTGAACTCCTTATATTTCTGGCAAAAATCTATATTCTCAGGTGTGATCCTATACCTCTAAATCATAAACAGTACTATAACCCAATGTTACTTCAAAAAAAACCCTAATTTCATGATGTCACTTTTAAAATGGATTTTTGAATTTTCAATCTTTGCTAATAAGTAAACATACCCATGGTTAATTTTCTTATATTGACCTTATATAGATTGGCACTAGTACTATACAATAAGCTGGGCAGATTTTATACTTTCATTATATTCAGACTAACAGTAAAGCATATTGACTAAGTTCCATTAACTAGAAAGGGGCATGAATTCTAATATTGTCTTATTGCTTATAGTTTTATTTAAATTTTAAGTTTATTCCCCTTAGACTCTTTTTATACTTTTGTTGTAATTTATCCACTAAATCTGGAATTTGCTACATCAGGATAGAATATCAACAAGTAGAAAAGGATCTATTTCTTTGTCTCTTATTAGAACACTGAATTCAGCAAATTTAGAACATCCTACCTCTTTATTTCATTTATTGGAGATAATAACTTGTCTCCTTTAGTCATTGAAATTTATATATGTGATCATAGTACTCTTTTTACTTTTAAAATTTGCTGTTTCTATAGTTATTTCTTTTTCTATCTTTAAATTGTTGTTTTCTCTTTATATTTTGATCAATATATTATTAATATATATTATTATATCATATATTATGACTATATATTATATTATTATTATTATTCTAAAGAATATTATTCTAAAGAATCATCTATTGGTTTTTCAATTGTTTGTTAATTATTTCTGCCCTTATTTTAATACTTGTTTTCTTTGGGCTTACTGATTTATTTTCTAAAATTTGGGCAAAATGCTCAATTAATATATTTGATCTATAAATTGTCTACTCAGTACAATTTTATTTGTGCCTTACAAATTTTGACAAATAAAACATTTTTGTTTAAGTATTATATAATTTTCCTTAAGATAAATTTTAACTCGAGATTTTGAATTATGTTAGTATCAAGATATAGAACAGTGTTTGTTATACTTTTTAAAATTTATTTTCTATTTGCATGCCAACCATCTCATCACAATATGCTTACATAGACACACCCAGAACAGTTTGTGATGCACTTGGTCTCCCCAGAGCGACTTAGATGAAACTTGGATTATATTGTCTAAAGCATCACTCTCCTTATAGATGCCCAACAAATATTTATTAAATTAATGATTAAATGAACATAGTATATGTGTGTAATCTGAGGTTAATGTGAAGATTAATGTGAATTAAAGGTTAATGTGAATATATCTGTGTGAGGTATTACTAAGTAATTATATTGAGTTCTAAACTGGAGAAAATCTGTATCATTCCTTTCATCATATCTTATAAAGGTCAGATCCTTCCAACAAAGTGATTAATTATTGAGAGGATGACTATCTGATTTGGCATTACTAAATCTTCTATTCTGCTATTTCTTCTTACTAATTTTGTGGCTATTTCTCAACACTTATGAGATGCTGCTTTTCTAACTATACACTTGCCAGGTATATAGTTAGAGTCTAATAATTAAAAATAATTGCAAAAGCAACTCTGAAAAAAAAAAAGGAGCGGTATCCTGTTACTTGATCTCAAACTTTACTAGAAAGCAACAGTATTAAAATCAATATCGACACAAAAATAGAGACATTGATCAATAGAACAGAATTAAAAGCCCAGAGATAAATCCACCTTTATACCAGCACCTAATCTATGATAGAGCAGCCATGGCCATAAAAAGGGGGAAAGTCAGTCTCTAATAAATGATGCAGGGGAAATTGGAAGACCACATATAAAAGAATGATGTTTGATTACTCACTAACAGCATACACAAAAACTAACTCCAGTGAGATTAATGATTTAGATATAAGACCTGCAATGATAACATACATGATGAATACATTGGCAATAAATTCCATGATATCAACAATAAAGATATTTTTGGTGATTTAACCCCTGTGGCAAGGAAATTAAAAACAAAAATTAGGATTAGCTCAAGTTAAAATTTAGAAATTTTATTTCTAATTAGAAAATAAAATAAAAGACAATTAAATAAACACCTTGGTGAATGGGAGAAAATAGTCACACAATGTATAATTGATAAGAGATTAATATCCAAAAAACATAAAATACCCATATAATTCAACAAAATAACCCAATTAACCCAAACAAAAACCCAAATAACCCAATTAATAAACAGGTAGCAGGTATGAACAGTCAATTTACCAAAGATGATATCCAGAAGACCAAAATACATGAAAAAAAAAATGTTCATTGTCACTTCAAATAAGAGAACTGCAGATTAAAACTAGAATGAGATACCATCTCACATCTGTAAGAATGGCACACATTAAAAACAAACAAACAAACAAACAAACAAACAAACAAACACGAAATACCTAGCAACAAATGTTGGAGAGGATGCAGAAAGAAAGGAACACTATTGTACTGTTGGTGGGAATGTAGACTGAGAAATCCATCTACATTTAACTTAAAAATCTAAACCTGGAAATATCTTCCAACCTGGCAATCCCATTCTTTGACATATATCCACAGAATATGAAACCATCATAAAAAAAAATCATATGTTCCACAGTGTTCATAACAGCATTATTTTTTTAATTTTTATTTTTTTAAAGATTTATTTATTTATACATACAGCTGGGGTACAGGCCAGCGGTGTGGAGTGGTGAGAGGCTTCAACAGGGACGGAGTGGGGAGCAGAACAGGCAGATCAGAAATACACTGCTGAGGGGAGCAGCGGGCAAGGCAGGAGAGGTCTGCCGCACCATGTGGGATTCTCCCCTGCTAGGCGTGAAACTCGCATCACTGCTGCCGACAGCTCCACAGAGCAGCGCTCAACCGCTGCGCCACCAGGGAGGCCCCCATAACAGCATTATTTACAATCATTATTACATGGAAACAGCCTAAGTGTCCATCAATGGATGATTAGATCAAGAAATTGTCATACATGCCTTTGAATATTATATAGCCATAAGAAATGATCAAATCCAGCCATTTTTAAACAGAAATAAAAATTGTGAGAATTTTGTGCTGCAAACTAAGTCAGAATACTGACAACTTAAATAATTCAATAATGTAAAACACTTTCAAAAACTAATAGACATTAATAAACATCCTGAGGTTTTCTAGGCTAAGAGAGTAGGGGAGAGAGAAAGGGACAAAGGGACACAAAGTAGTGAGGAAAAAAATGTTTAAATTGAGAAAAAATAAAGAAAGATGACTTTGGTTCATATAAAAACTGAATTTAGTGGGAAAGAGTGGAAGCAGAGAAAACCATTGTTAAAAAGTAGTAAAAAATGAAAGGAATCATTACGTGTTTTCATGCACTCTGAAATGAAAAAAACCTACTGGTTGAATAATGAAGAAAAAATAGAAAGAGGATATAATATCAGATAAAATTGTAGATGTAAGAAACTTTTGAATGGGGCAATAAAGCAAGAGCCCTGAAGACTAATTAAAAATTATGTATAATTTATAAACATTCACAAATAAATGGTGTAGGGTAAATGGAAAAATTGTCAGGTTTTTCCACCCTCCCCTCAATGATGACCCTCTGCAGGCCTATGCGCATGCCTGATGGCGGGCACCTGGAATAGGGTGTGGGCCTGTGTGAGTGGGCACGCCTGGGCCAGAGACTGGGCTTATAAGCAGCAGAAGCTGCAGCAGTAGTGGAAGCGGCAGAGACGAGCAGCAGAAGCAGCAGAGACAGAAGAGAAGCAGAGGGCCTTCCGTTTGGGGTACAGCAGAGGCCTTGAGACACCGCCAGAGAGCCTGAGAGAGTGAAGATTTGCTGGAGGCTGGGAGGCTGGCAGGCCACCCTATCTGCTATGTACCTGGTTGCCTCTCTGTAAGAGACCATTAAAAAGCATAAAAAGCCACTGAGGGCTCCAGAACTCCTTCCCTTTAGACCTGTCTGTGCAGCTCTATGAAGAGCCTGTGCTTCCTGGTGTCCTTCCTGCCATTACAAATGGGTGGGTATTAGGTCCATTTGGGAATTATCATTATCACCCCATGACCCATAAAAGGTTTTTTGCTAGTGAGACATTGATGGATATTTCAAACTCAATTTTTTTTCAGTTGTGATATACCTTGTTTGATGATGGTGATTAGAAGAAGAAATGATATTAGATGAATTCTAATGATTTAGTTTTCAATTGACATATTTATTCAGTTGTGGAAAAGGCTCATTCCTTGCCCTTGGAAGTTATTACCCACTAGGAAGAGACATTAAATAAGTAATTGCACAATTAAGTATTAAATTGAAACCTTAGGAAGTGTTGTGAGTATAGAATAGGGAAAAACTTAGCTAGTTCCTTTTAGGAGCAGTGAAAGTTATCGTGGAGGAAGAGATAGTTAAATTTAAAGTAGCTGGATAGAATTTCAGGATTCTTGAGCTGCAGAAATGATTCTCTATATGAAGATGGGCACTGAAGCATGGTATACAACATGGTAAATAGGGAAATACTCAGTTCTCTGAGAAAAAGTCACAAGTTATGAAACTGGTCATGATGTCACACTCCTAAAATATCATGCTGCTGAAGATACCTAGCAAGTAAACAACAAAGGTTGACACATACCTCTTATTTAACCTGCCAGATGGCAATCACGAATAAAGTTTCACTCTGTACTGTTAACTCCTGAGACCATGAATGGAAGGAAACACCTAGATGTTATTTATCAAATCCTAACATCAGTGGGACTCTCTTCTAAGAAGAAGGGCTGAGATTCAAACCTAATCCAACCAGCACTTCATAAATCACCTTTCTCTTAAAGAAAGTACACATGTGTAGATGCTATCTAATTAATTGGACAACAACCATTTCAGAAAGTGGAGTCACTATTTTGGTTAAAGAGCTGCATCCAGCTGTAATTGTGTACCTCTAAGATCTAGTTGGCTGATATGTCTTCATCTCTGTTTATCATTTAGCCTGTGTGCATGTAGGGTAAATGAGAGAATTTCAGGTTTTTCCACCCTCCCCTCAATGATGGACCTCTGCGGCCCTACATGCATGCTTATGGTGGGCACCTGGACTAGGGTGTGTGCATGCATGCGTGGGCACACCTGGGCCAGAGACTGGGCTTATAAGCAGAGGAAGCAGCAGCGGCAACAGCAGCAGCAGAAGCAGCAGCAGAGAACAGAGCATGGAGTAGAGGACTGTTCCCAGTATAGCAGAGAGGCCAGGAGACACCACCAGAGAGCCCCATGAGAGTGAAGATTCGCCAGGGGTTAGGAGGCCTGCCAGCGTCCCGGCCCCCCAGACCCTCTGCCTGCCCTGTACCTGGCTGCCTCTCTACAAGAAACCATTAAAAGCCTAAAAAGCCGCTGAGAGCTCCAGGACTCCCTCCTCCTTTCTTTAGACCCATCTATGCAGCTCCATCGGGAACCTGTGCTCCCTGGTGTCCCTCCTGCTGCAACAGTGCATCGTAAGAGGTCAGTAATATTTTAAGAGATGGTGAGGGAGGGGATGGAGTGGAAATTTTGTGAAGGCGGCACAGGTAGATAAAAATTGTTATCTGACTCTCAAAAATACAAGCAAGGTATTTCAGTATCTTGTGAGTGGCAGTTTAAAACCATACTAAATTGTTAGCTGATAGCATCTTCTAAATCCAAAACAACAGGTTGACTATAGAAGAAGTAGTAGAAGGAGGAGCTTAGGTGAATCAGGAGTCAGAGGGGCCTGTCTTTTACCAGCTGTGTGACCATTCACAAGTTGCTTAACTCTCTGTGTCTGTCTTATCTACAAAAGGCACCTATCTTCTAAGGAAGTAAAAAGGATTAGACATGTCACTGTGTGTGAAGTAGTTAGAACAGTCTCTGGGATATCTAAAAACTCAATAAACAAGATTATTAAAAAGGTAGGTAGTTTCTTTTTTTTTTTTTTTTTCTTTTACTCCACTGTAAGACTTAAACCTTCGCTTTGTCTTAAGGGGTAAAAAAGTACAATGAGCAAGTGCCTAGAAACTTCATAGTGGTTATATTACACTGATTTCTCCCTCCCAGTGTTTGGTAAGATTTTGTCAGTACATATTTGTTTTCTTCAGACTCATGATAGCCTCTTTTGGTAATTTAGGTATTTTAATGACTTCAGTTACCATGTATTTAAAAAAAATTCTCAATCTATAGTTCTTCCCCTCACTGAACTTCACATTTGTGTAACTGCTAATTACATATCTCCTGACATTTCAAACTCAACAGATCCAAAGCTGAACTCATTATCACACTTGTAAATCTGGTCTCTTTCCTCTCATATGCTCAATCTCAATGTGAAGTGAGGACCAGGATTGATTCAGATGACATATTGGCTGGATTAATTTTATTAATCCATAATAAACATACCATGTTAGAAAGAATGACTTTAAAAAATTAGAAGAGAGTTATTCTTCAAACAAGTATAAATGAAAAGCTATACTTCCCATCTAGAATATTCAACAAGCTTGTTCAAGCAATTGCCTATTGGAAATAGTTGCCATCCACTAGTCACCAGGAACTTGAGGGTCATCTCGGTGTTCTCTTACTATCCCAGTACTCACAGCCTTGCTTTTATGATAAGTCTCCTTGCTTTTATGTTTTTAATCTATCAGAAAGTTTTCAGGTACATGTTAAATTTATTTTCTCATGTATAATTCAGGTTCAGGTATTCATCTTTTGCTGAGACTATTTCAACTGATTCCAAACATCTTCTGGTTTTTTTTTTTTTTTTTTTTTTTTTTTTTTTTTTTTTTTTTTTTTTTTTTTTTTTTTTTTTTTTTTTTTTTTTTTGCCTCCAGTTCCTTTTTTCACTTGGTTGCCTGATGACTTCTATGGAATTCAAATCTGATGAAGTTTGTGCCCTTCATCAACTGGCTTGAAACATTCTTTATGGCCTGCAAGGTAATTTATATGCCATATGTAATTACCCTGCCCTCATCACTCCAACTTCCTTTATAGCTTCTGTTGACTTCATGCTTTACTTCATTAATACTGAACTATGTTATTTCATTTTTTGGTCCAGATCATACTGTTTGATGACCATCATTTTGTTTACACCTATATTGATCTCCTCTACTGAGGATGAACTCCTATTCATTTTTCAAGGATAATCTCAGTAGCATCTTTCTCCCTGACTCACTGGGGCTGGCCTAGATGAAAGCTCCCTGGGTTTCCATGGATCCCTGATACGCACCTCACCCTGTTATTTACTGTGCTGTATTGGTAAGACAAGCTCTCTCACACTAAGTAGTAAATGTCTCAAAATCAGAGTTTCTATGGTTTTCTATGCTTTCTATGCTTTGTATCCCTACCACTATATCTGATGCACTGGCAATTAATATCTGGTGAATGAGGTTGAGGAAAATGTGCTGTAAATGTTCAAGCAGAGGTGCATCAGAGATTCTCATCACTGGCTGCTTATAAGAAACATCCCCAAATTTTAAAAATATGGATATCAACTATCTGCCTCAGGTAACTTAAGTCAGAAGTCTGGCTGGGGACCCTGGACATTTAGGCATTGAAAACTCAAGTGATAATGTGTAGGTGACTGGAAACCAATTGGTTTGATGATTGCTGGGCAAAGATTTGGTGGCTGATGCTGCTGGTGTTCAAGATACCACCCATCTATGATTGTTGGAATTATGCTTATAATTGATTGATTTTCTCAAAATATCCCCTAAAGCTTGTTTTATTATGCATACAGGTAAATTAGTTGACCAGCTGGGAACCAGACTTAAGTTACTCAGTAACATTTAAGTTCTGGAACAAGTGCCCACCACAAAGACACATTGCTATTATGTTATCATGTTACTTTAAGCAAAGGGAAGAAAGATATTAGCTTTAAATACTTTATAAAATTTGTGTCATGATATTTAGGGGAAAGTCTCAAATATAAATGGCTCCTGGTTCTCTTAAAATGTCACTTCTGTCTGTGGCGATGATGTGACAGGCAGTGAATTTGATTTTCTTTTATATCTGTGTCTATCATAATAGAGAGGCAGTGCCACATGTCAATTTTGGAAGATTTTATCACTAACAGCATTTGATGTAAGTACGTCATGGAGTAAGGCAGACTGATTTGAGATACTGAGTTTTCAACTTGATAACAGTGTAGAAATAATGCACACTCAGTAGAAGCATTAATGGTGGAAACCATATAGCCATTGTTTTCCACTTCTAGTACACTAGTCAATAAATTACGTATCAGATCCAACATTTTATTTTTGCCCACTTTGAGGCTAATGAAAGTGTCTTCAGAGCCTATATTAGGTAGGCTAGACCAAGCTATGATATTTGATAGGTTAAGAGTATTAAATGTGTTTTCAACCTGATATTTTCAGTTTACGATGGGTTTATGGAGACATATCCCCATAATAAGTGGAGAAGATCTGTATTAGTATTTGAAGGTGTAAAAAAAGTAGCTCTCTATATAGTTTTCCAATTAAGATTGCCTTATAAGAAAAGAAATACACTAAAAGATGGAACATGTTTTTATGTTTAGAAACACAATCATGTTGACAATTAACATCAAAGCATAAATGATCATCTAAGTATTAGAAGAAAAATACCCTAGGCTATTGCAATCCCAAAACTAATATGCAAACTCTCAATGTTTTTGATTAAAAAAGTTTAATGAGCTGTAAAATAAATACACTTCCATTAAATATTAAATAAATTATTTACAACTTGAAAAAATACTTTTTATCTCCATGCATCTTTATGTACAGAAATAAGACTTAACATAAAAAGTGACAATTGAAAATTTAAAAACATCAGAACAAAAAGGTTCTGTTTTCTTATACAGAGGAACCAACTCATCACTCATGGTTGTAACATGGCAGTGACTGTGATACCCTGTAATAAAATAAAATAAAATAAAATAAAGTATTAGAGATAAGATCAATTCCAACATAGCTTTAGAAAAATGTCAAAGAATAATCAAGAATCAAAAATTTTGTCAATATTTAAAAGATATCTTATGAGAAATGCTAAAAGTTTTTCAGAGACAAAATATCCCTTGGACTTGACTCTTTCTCACCAGCTCTGGTTATATACCTACTCAGGGAGAGGACTACATATGCTCACACCTGCTTCATAAAATTCTGCTTAATAAAAAAGCAACAGCCATGAGAAACAATTTTCCTAACCAAATCTATGAAGTGGACATAATTAAAAACAAAGATTAAGTGGTGCAGTGTATTTATGATATACAGTTAATTTAGGATAATTAGTACCAAGGACATAATAATAGTAGCTACCAGTTAATAGGCAGCCACTATGTGCCAGCACAGCATATTCCTTTTCCTAAAATCATTCTGGGACCTACTTTGAGAAATCTCAATTGCACTAAACAATAAAAAATCCACCCTCATTCATGTTGGTTATCTTAGCTTCAGTACATTCTGTCAATACATTAATGAACTTTGATGCATTAAGTACTGAGGATAACATTGGCATGAATCATTATTCATTTTTGAGTTATTGGGCTAATTCTGTAATAGGTGCAGAATACAACTGCATTCAACCAATTCTAGATGCAGTGGTTCTACTAGAGTATTAATTAAAAATGAGATAGTGACTTCATAGATTTAGTTCTTGGTTTATAGATAGATATGTTTTCTTATTAATTAATTTTTATTTATTATATCATTGTTCATTTTTGTACAATATTTGATTTCACTCCTTAGAGGTAGTCTCCATAATTCTCACACCACCAGGGCATCCATAATCCATCGCCATAGTTCCTTGTGCTCATCCCTCCCCTGTTTTGATCTCTTTGCCTTCCCCTCCCCCTTGCTGTATTCCTCATATCTATCATTTGCCTGCATGCTTTGTCTCTTTCCTGACCCTTTGTTCAGTTTCCCTTAGAAATAGGCATTTTTAAGAAGCATCTCAAGTGCTTCTAAAACCCATTCAAGGTAGAAAATCAATGACTTAATGATAGCTGAAGAAATAGTTTCTCTGATCTACATTAAGAGTAACTTTGATGTCCTTGCCTCCCTCTTCCTGTGGAAGTTTGCTTCATTAGCTGTTCATGACAGTCATCAATGAAATACCCTGTTTTCTACATACTGTTTTCCATCTTAGAAAAAAATTAAAAATAAAAACTAAACTATATACCCTGACAAGCTATCACATTTGTACCCTTTCTCCCATTTCTACTTCTTTTTCAGAAGAATATTCAAGTTGCCACCTCCGCCATCTCCCCTCTATAGTGCAAGCACTCGATTCTGGCTCTCTACAATATAAGCTCAACTCAACATTTCCTCCTTCTCTCCCACCACACTCATTTGAAATAGGACATTTTCACATGTTTCTAAAATGACCTCACCTATCTCGCTGTGAAAATCTTCCTTTCCAGCAATATTATCAGTCCTTTGAGTTCAATTCCAATACCACATTGTATATAGAGCCTTTCATGCTCCCAACATGAACCCCCCACTGGATTCTTTGGATCCTTCATTGAAAACTCACCCATATCCCATAGGGTTCCTTAATGATACATATATTACTTTCCCTAATATTATGGCTCTTTACACATTTTTTGCTATCACTAAACACTGTTTTTTGAGAACAAGATCTACATCTCCCTCAGCTTTATATCCCTATGATTATAATGACATGCACATAGTACATTCCCAATATTGAATTCTATCTCATGCTCAAAGAATAACACTTTAATGCAGCACTGTTCACAGTGGTTCCATAAATAAGAGCACTTTACTCATTTTTCTTGATAATGTTCTAATTCTCAGACTTGTGGTATAGGGCCTAAAGATATTTTTTAAAATTCAAACCTGTAATAATCTCTTCAGTTATGCTATGACAAGTGCATTTCCATTTTCTTGTCGAAGTTTCTTTCGTTCTTCAACTTCTCCTTCATATTCCCTGAAGTATCGTTTTCGAAGCCTTCAAAGAACAAAACATTCAAATGTCATAAAAGTTTTATTTATCTGTATGTTGACTGGGGTTTTCAGGAGTACGCAGAATTCCTTTTCATGAGTCCTTATAAGCCATTAAACACTACATGTTAACCAAAACCTAAAGTCAGCTATAAAATATTCCCAGTATTTTATAATGGGATGTTCTTATTGACTTTATGTACTGACATTAGATGTGCTTTGAGATGCAAACTTGGAGAAATAGGGAACACATCATGTGTATATTTTTGCCCTAATACTTAGCATGGTTGCCATATACAATTACAGGACGATGATAGCAAAAGCTAACCAAAGGTTTGGTTAGATTTATGCTCAGACAAAACCAATTTAAAAGATTAAAGTTCTAAATAGGCTTACAAAACTAGTTGGGTCTTATTTATTTCTAAATATAATAAATAGTTCCTTCTTGCTTTATTTACTGTTACTTTCTATTAAAGAACTCAGTGGTATAATCCCTTCCTTCCTTCCTTCCTTCCTCCCTCCCTCCCTCCCTCCCTCCCTTCCTCCCTCCCTTCCTTCCTTCCTTCCTATTTATGCATATGAGCTGCGGTACAGGCCAGAGGCGTGGGGTGGTGAGAGGGTTCACTAGAGACAGAGTGGGGAGCAGAACAGGCAAAGCGATGGAAATACACTGCTGAGGGCAGCAGTGGCAAAGCAGGAGAGGTCTGCTGCACCATGTGGGAATCACGCTGGGAGTAAAACTCACGTCATTGCCGACAGCTCCACAGCACAGCGCTTAACCGCTGCACCACCAGAGAGGCCCTATAAACCTTTCTTGATGCTATAAAAGCAATTTCTATTTTTAGCAGATCTTTAATCCATCTAAGCATTATTAAAATCAAAAGAAGTTGTGGTGTTTGAGAAAAATTCAATATAAAAAAAACAGCACAGCTGTGGCTTACTCTAGCATTTGTAACGTGTTTAAAATACAAGAGGAGTATGGGAGAAATGTTGCTACTTTGTTTTAAGAGTACCAATATAACAAAGTTTTTCCATACATTTACAAAGAAATTCTAAATGTTTCAACTTGAATCATTATAATATAAGCAGTTATTTCAAAACATCTTCCCTAACTGGCAGTGTTTTTTTTCTTTTCTCTTTCTATGTCAAATAATAATAGTTTGTCTGAGGGTATCTTTCCTAAATACATTTGCTATTTGGCTTGAAGAACTAGTAGACCAAAATAATTCCCATGATGTGCAAAACAAATTTAAACCACACATCAAACTTTATTGTATTATAAAACAGATTTTTATGTGTCATTTTATCTGATCTGCATTTAAAATAATAGTAAACAATGGCAGAAGATAACCCCTTGTTTCCTAAATGGCGGGAGTGGTAGATCATATATTCAATCCAGTTGTTAAAGTCATTTATCAAGACCTAAAATTAGAATAATGAGTCTATTGCTTTTCCCAAGCTCTAGTAGCATATGAGTCACTAAAGAGCCATTCATGTCCTCCCCCAACTTCCTTCACTCACTGACTTCTGTTTGACAGACAACGACATTTTAACATACCCACAGTGTCTACTACCTGGAACAGTCTAGTTCTAACATTCATTGGCCACGCAATGAATTATGTGATCGCACTGACATGTGTTATTGTGAAAACAGGCAAGATACTGCTGGAGTTGAACAGAAGCAGAATTGTCCCTGCTTCCTACACCATGCCGTATAGAGGAAATGTGTGTGTATATTTTGTCTTTTAATAATTGAGTTCCCATTTAGCACTTGATACAACAAAATAGGCATAAGCTCTAAGTAAATCGACACAGTGCTATGAAATTCATCACTCAGAATTTTGCACTCTAATTGGATCTTTTCTTGGCTGCTTATTTGAAGTTCTTTGTGATTTTTAGCAGAAAAATGTATCTTTGGCAACCTCCTATGAATAGGCTTAATTAGCTTCTGGGAGACTTGCTTAAGTTTAGTATATTCTTAGAAGACACCAGCATTCTAAGATTTGGAAGTAACCATGAATGTCACATGGTTTCATATGAAAAAAATCTTCAATTTCTAAGTTTAAACAAGTTCTAGATTTTCTGAAAAAAGGCTTTAAGCATTGTTTAAATGTAGACAGAGTCATTTACATTTTGATCATATTCTATGATCTTTGTCAGTAAAGTATAAAGATCACATACCACCAATAGAATAATTCATCTGACACATGACAGAGTACATTGTGATACATATACTGATAAAAGAAGCCCAGCATTATTTCATTAGGAATTTCTAAGTTATGCCATACTTACAGGATTGTAATAATAACAGCAATAGCTGAGAAGCTCACAGCTGAGACAAAGGCAGCTATGGCTGCCCAAGCAATTTTTGACAAATCACTGTCAATCATGCTGTGAGTTTTCATGGACTTTTCCCCACAACGTTCACCAAAGTAATCCTGATGACATCTGTAAGCAACCCACATTTTAAAATTATAATCATTGAAAACAGTCCATAACGTTCTTACTTTCCAGTCAAAAATAGCCATTTAATTCTAATACTAAATAAAAAGTCATACATATAATCTTATTTCAAAAGCATAAGACACAGAATGAGTTGAGCCAAAAATCTATTAGCATAAGAACAAGTTGAGATTAGTTCAGGTGTGATATTTCAAGAAGACACACCTTTTCATTCTGTGTTCTCCTTTTATGACCAAATGCTGAGTTCAGTGACTTAAAATGCAGTGGATACAGTCCACTATCACTGAATGTACCACAGACTTTTGAGAGGAACATTATGTGGAAATTAGATTTTTTTTAAAAAGAGGTTTTATAGGTATATATGGTAAAACAGTTTGTGCTAGGAATAGCAAACTATGGCCTATGGGTCAAATCTGACCATTTGCCAAGTTTTTGGAGTCTAAGAACTTTTTATATTTTTAAGTAGTTAAATTGAATTAGTTATAAATACATATATAATCTTGACCTACAAAGCCTAAAATATTTACTACCTGGTCCTTTAAGAAAAAGTTTGCCAATCATTGGTTTAGACCTTGAAAAAAATTAATAGTTCTCTAAGGCTAAGCATTTCAGACATGGTGCACAAAACCCAGAATTCTACAATTTAGGAGAACTTACCTGCATGTTACTGCTTCCAGGTGCTGTATATATTTACATTCTCCATGAATGCAAAAATTTTGAAATTCTGTATCACATGGATTTTTCTTCTTTCTATTTCTTTTATTTTTTCCATCTTTGCCTCCCTTTCTCTTTCTTTTGGTTTTATCTGAAGTCTTTTTACTTTCTGCTTTGTTTTTCTTGGGCTTGATTACCTGTTCAACTGAAGAAGATAAACAAACTTATATTTACTGATACCAGCCTCTCTTTATCTTGAATATCATTTGGTGATGTGAAAGAGAGAAGTCCAAACAGCAAGAGCACATGGGACTAGTAACCATATTGTCTCATTAATTAACGTATTTCATCCATAGTAATTGAGAAAAAGAATATCTGTATTTTGGGCACTTGAAATTCTGAATTCCTTTGTTATCAGTTTAGAAACACATTTCATTATTATTTGTATTATTGATATCATTATTTGTATTATTGATAGTAACTGTGTCTCTATGGAAATCCATGAAAAAGTTTGAACATTTCTTAAATTTCTAACATGTACCAAGTACGTGGCGTTGAATGTATTGTTATCCACAAGAAAGAGATGAAGAAATTGAAATTGAGTGAAGATAAGTTACTTGAGACATGCAGACAGGTAGGAAATAGTCGTGGTAGGATATTAAAGTCTATTGTTTTTCTACGGCAATATTCTCTTGGAAAAGTCAATGCCACCAATTCATGTGAAAAATCTGGCATATTTGTTGATTTTATTTACTCAACTTTAGGCTCACTATCATAATTGGTAATTAGTGGGTATTACTTGAGGGTAGAAAAAATTGAGCATTATACCAGTTTTATTCAGCTTCCAGGTTCAACAGGTTATAATTTACTGATACATTCTAGGGGGCTCATTTCTACAGTCAATTTAAAAAAAAAATAGGAATCCATGGGCCTCCCTGGTGGCGCAGCGGTTAAGCGCTGTGCTGTGGAGCTGTCTGTTGGCAGCAGCGACGCGAGTTCGATGCCTGGCCAGGGAGATTCCCACATGGTATGGCAGACCTCTCCTGCCTCACCCACTGCTCCCCTCAGCAGTGTGCTTCTGTCGATCTGCCTGTTCTGCTCCCCACTCTGTCTCTGGTGAACCCTCTCACTCCCCACGCCTTCTGGCCTATACCCAAGCTTGTATGCATAAATAAATAAATCTAAAAAAAAAAGGAATTCAGAAATATTTGCACTTGATATTTCAAAGATTCACCTTAACGCTTCATATCCAAGGGAATGTTTGCTAGGTGTTATAGTTATGCAAGATATAGTTTACTCACATGTTAAAGGTTGGATGAAGGACTTTCCATCTTAGAGCTGCTCATTTTACTATATGACTCCCTGAATAGGTTATTTTGAGCAAGAATTTAGCAAATGGAGTCCAATGAAAAGGGAAAAATACCATAATGTCATAATACCATTAGGCATAATGGTTCTACAGCACCCATTCAAAAAAAGCCATTAGAAACAGAGTGAGGATATCAAAGACAGGACACTCTGATTAAGAAAACCAACAAATAGATATTATGAAAGTTGTAGCAGATTATTAAAACATCAACAGTAGTTAAATTGGGAGCAATATTTAATAGATAAGTATGCATTTTTTTTCTATTGAAAATTTCCTCTGATGATAATAGCATAATTTAGAGTAAGTCCTCTAACAGAAACATTTCAAATGATTATTACTGCACTTTATCAGATTAGTCAAAAATTTTAGACAAAAACAAATAATAGTACCATGCTGAAGTGCTGTAACAGAATTAACATTTTCACTGTTTTATAATACATTGAAATTTTGAGTACTGACATTTTGAAATGTTAACAATTTAAAACATCTTTAAGGAAACACTTTTTAGATATCTTAATGGTCTAATTACATCACAATGTTCACTAAAGTTTTTCCCACCTGCCACTCAAGCCAGTCTCTCTGGAATCACCTGCTCTCCCTCCACCAGTTCTGGGGGCCACACCGAGAGGGAAACTAGGGTCAGTAGAGGGTGGGTTGTGTGCTGGGTCCTCTTCCATGTGGATGCTTCTGGCTTAGGGATGATTTACTGAAGGCTCTTCTGACCTCAAATTCCAACGTTTTATAAGGGTGCGGAACAATACTTTGGTTCCCTTGTTTTAAGAAAATGCTCTTTTTTAAAAGATCAGATAACAGTTGAAAGTAGGATCACTATTATTTAACTGAGAAATGGTATTGGTGCTAATTAATAACTTTAGCAACATAAAATTTGTGCATATACATTCTTTATTATTTCCAGAGGGTGAGATTATTTATTATTGTTAGTAGCAGTAGTAGCATTTTTCAGCACCTAGTACTTAAAGCCTAAAGTTCAAGTGCCCCTTTCCTTTTACTGCCTCTGTTCCTTTATTTGTTAAAATGCAGCTAGTCTGTTCCCAGAATGGGGTCATGTGGCACAGCTGGTAAAGGAATAGAATCTAGAATCAATTGTCTAGAATCAAACAGATTAGAGTTTTGATTCTGGTTCAAGTGCTGGCTGACTGCAGAACTTGGGGTAGAACATTTAAACTTTCGAGTTTCAGTTAGCTCATCTGTAAAGTGACAATTCCTACTTAATAAAGGCTTTATGGAAACTAGGCTTAACAGACATAAAGCTTTTATTAGCTTTTATTTATTTTTAAAGCTTTTATTAACAGACATAAAGCTTTTATTACCCCAGACATAGAGGATGAGCTCACATATAATCAGTTCGTAGCTTACCTCGCAGCAGACATATACACAGAAAGCCCCTAGAAGGCCTGGGAGAGGCTTTCTTTTGAAGCAACTCTGCTCATACAAACACATCTCATAGGCTACCTGTTCGCCTTATCCTCTACTCACCTCTGACTGTATCATCTACAATATAGCCAGATATTTGTGGTTCGTTATCATACTCTTCTGAATAGTCATAGTCGATGCCTGAGGACAGTTCGCTATCAGAAGGCATTTCACTCACAGGGGAAATCTTGCCTCCTGAGGACATCTCACTTCTTGAAGTAACCTCAAATCCATCAGCACTGTGATCCCCAGAAAATGGTTCCCCTTTCTCAGAAGAGGTGTCATTGACCTCCAATCCAGCAGCATAATGGGCTATGGGGGAAAGAAAAGGTAAGAAAAGAGAAGGTAATACAGAGTGCCTGTCTCAACAGTCAACTGTATTCAGGAGAAATGTTTATCTTCTGATACCCAAGCAGTTATTGCACATGTGGTATTGTTTGTGATTGAGTCACTTATGAAAGCAGCTTCACATTTTGCCAACAAGCAAACTCAGCTGTCCCAATTACAGAGTTTCTTTCATCAAGGTTTTCTTTTCCACAGTCTACATTCATTTCCACATCAAAAAATACTGCTAAACAAGCAAATTAATCTAATATAATTACTTAACAGGTAGTGTAAATATTCCTATCATACGAATATTTTCATATGAAATGACTTTTGTTTGCTAGAATGCTACCTGTCTCGATTTAATACAGATTCTAAACATAAATATTACTTTTTTAAGCATCTGCTCACATTTTGAAAAGATTGTGTATATAAAACGTGAAAAGCAATATAATGGTAAAGGGTAGTGATTCTTATTGTCATATTAACACATTCTCACTGTTTTGTAGTTTCATCATTATTCTTACTTAGAGGAGAAACTGGGCAGTAATGTGGGATTAGGGACCCAGAGTTTCAAGTCCCAGCTTTATCTCTCAGGTCTCAGTAAAACAGTGTCAACTTATCTGTGAGACCATTTGAGTCCCTCTAGGAAAGCAGAGATAAAATCACCAGACACTAGACAGAGGAGGTGGAGAATTTGGGCAGGGGCTGCACTCCGGGCTCCAGGACTTAACTCCTCTACTCTGCACAAATCACTTTACCTCTCTGGAACTCCGTTTCTTCTTCCTTTAAAACAAAGGGTTTAAAGCTCACAAGATCTCTAAGGTCTCCTTCAGCTGGAGCTAATCAAAGCACATTATTCTTTCCAGCACCCGCGCTTCCAGGTTTGGACCATGTGGGATACCTGTCCGCTTTTTTCTTCCTCCACGGGGAGTAACCTAAGGGAGGCAGCAGAGGGATGATCTCAAGCGGGACAGAGCTGGTGGTGCCAAAGGGCGCTTTCTTCCTTTCCTTTTTTCTTTTTTTGAGAAACAACAGTAAAAGTCAAGAAGCGGCAGCTTCTGGCCGCCCCGCAGCCCAGAGCTGCGAGGTCCTCACCTGAGCCGATGATCAAGAGCGACAGCACCACGGGCGCCGGCGGCAGCAGCGGGGCTCTCATTGGTCCCTCGGAGCGGCGGCGTCGCGGTCTCTGGGGCAACTCGGCTGAGAGCTGCCGGCTGGAGGACGTGATGGACGAGAGGGGATACAGGGGAGAGTGCTTGGCTGCCCTCTCAGGCCCGGCCGGGCTCCGGCGCTGGATGCAGCGCGGAGAGCTCGCGTCGGGATCTCTGGGTTCCGACTGGGGTGCAGGCAAGGTGTGAGAACATTCCCGAGGCGCGGCGCGCACCTGCCGCTTTATAGGCCGGGCGGGGACCCAGCCATGGCCCATGACGTCACGGCCGTGGGTGGGGCGCCCTAGGGTTACTACCCCAAAACCACACACAGAAGGCAAGCGCCCCACCTCCCTTGAGTGGAGTGAGCCAAAGGGAGGAAAAGGAAATCGAAGCCCTAGCTGCAAGCAGGAAAGATACTGGAATCGCATTCGAAAGCAGAAGTGGACTTTGTGATTTGATAGAATTCCTGGTTTCAAACTAACTGAAAAATCTCTGTGTAGTCTTTGGTTGACGTAATACAATAGGCAGGGGTTAATTAGAAAAGTTACATATTAAGATGTAAAAGTACTTTTAGGAATAAGAGTGACTGATATCATTGACAAGGATAAATAAAATTCATCGAATGACTAGAGAGCAGGCCTCCTAATGAGACCTTATTTTAATTATGATGGGCTCCTAGCCCAACCAAGGACCCTTTACCAGGCCTTCTGTGAAGTAATCAGAATTGCAAACCACCTCACTCCCAATTCTTCATGTGACCCAAGGCCTCATCAAAATTAATATTTATATGTCTTTTATTACTGCTGAGCTACATACTTAAAATATTACCTACATCATCTCTCCCAATAACCTTGCTGGGTAAGGTTTTGCCTATTTCACAAAGAGGACAAAGGCATTTTCAGAAAGCAAGGAGAACTTTTCACAGCTGGTCATGGCAGAAGTCAAATGGATCTAAGTTCATTTGGCCCTAAATCACTCTTTTCACTCTGATAAAGGAATTTAAGCTAAAGTTTCTTTGAAAGAGACTTCCTGCCCAGAACAATACATAACCTAAGGGAATAATCTCTATTGATAGTTTATAGGCATTTGGATGATGCTTGATGTTCACACCTGTGCTTCTCAAATCCTGAGACAAAAGGGCCACCTATAAGAACCCATTTAGGATCCAGGAGGGCAGTTAACCTTGACAAGTCCATAAATGAAGAGGAGGGAGGAGCTGCTTAATTTGACTAACTTTGATGTAGAGACAACTCCATAACCAGATTTTTCTTGACTTGAGGAAGAGAAAAAAAGCATTGTTCTCTCTCTTTAAGTGTTTCCTTGTCCCTAAAGATAAATATCTCTTTCCTGATTGTTCTAGTAAAACTGCCTTTTTTAGGAATGTTGATTACACTGCTTCTCTCCTAATACTGAGAAACTTTAAAAACGATTTACTACTCAATGGCATGAAGTGGTGAGTAGACGAAACAGCACACATTTAGCAGATGGAATAAAGTCATGAATCACGCCTTCTCTCCTTTGCAGCATTTGTTGAGAGGACATTTACCGTAATCCTCTATTTTTTAATTTAGGGTGCAGTAGATGGGAGATTTTTTTTAAAGATTTATTTATTAATACATACAAGCTGGGGTACAGGCCAGAGGCATGGGGCGGCGAGAGGGTACACCAGAGACAGTGGGGAGCAGAACAGGCAGATCAGAAGTACACTGCTTAGGGGAGCAGCGGGCGAGGCAGGAGAGGCCTGCCGCACTATGTGGGATTCTCCCCAGCTGGGCGTCGAACTCGCATCACACTGTGGACAGCTCCACAGGGCAGCGCTCAACCGCTGTGCCACCAGGGAGGCCCAGATGGGAGATTAAATGATAAGGGCACAAAATGGTGTAGAAAAGGACACAAGGGCCATGGAGATGGGTCACGGGTGAATTGGTGGTGGGCTACCCAAGGGGAATACAAAATGTAAAAGATATAAATAATAAAATATATATATATATTAAAAAATGATTAAAAACCCCGTGCTCTCCAAAATCTCAGTATAGTATGGGCCAGACAGGTAGAAAAGTAACTGTTACATTAGATAATAAGAAAGGTTGAGAATGCTATGGAAAATGAGCATGCAGTTTAATTTTTCCTATGTGTATTATAAAATATTTTTTGCAAAGATGGAGAGATCATTCAGTTGCCTGCCCAGCAGAATGTTTAAGTAGAAAGAAGACCTGATGACAATGTATGACTGAAGGTGGCAAATAAGGGTAGAAAGATGGCACTGCCCATTCCGGAGGGTGGCAGGGACCTGCAGAGTCATCATTTTTGGTGGATGAGGCGATTGTGATTCAGAGGTTCAGAGCCTTGCCCTTAGATTTCAAAAGATGGTGAATTTTTAGAGTTCAGACTGTCAACCGTACCTTGTTGCCCTCTTTCTGGTGTCATAGCCTTCATTTTAGCTTTAGGCCTGTTCTTCCCATTTTCTTACTTTTTCTTCTTATTGAGGTGAATGCAAGTTGTGCATATCTGTCATCAGAAATGTTTCACTTTCTGTCTGAAGTGAAGTGTTCCCTTTACATTGGAAATTGCTTAGTCTTTTTCCAAGTGAATATATAGAAGGTGGTAATTTGCATTATTCTGGAATAGTAACATTGTTCTGGAATATAACATTCTGGAATATAACATATAACATAGTGGTTAATATGAATTTTACATTCCAGTCAGATGAGTTTTTACATATACATTCTACCACATACTACATTCTAACTATTTGAAGTTTTATATATTTGTTATTTTTATTTTTGCATCGAAGGACTGGGATGTAGGCTAGAGTTGCAGGGGCTGAGAGGATTCACCAGAGACAGAGTGGGAAGCAGAACAGGCAGATTGACTGAAAGACACTGCTAAGGGGAGCAGCAGGTGAGACAGGTGAGGTCTGCGGCACCATAGGTGGGTTTGCTGTCTGGCCAGGGATCTAATGCAGCCTGCAGCAGTGATAGTGCTGAGACTTAACCCCTAGGTCACCAGGGAGGCTCCTATTCTATTTGAAAGACTCAAATACCCCATTGAAAATAGGAATAAAGACATCTGCCTGCTGTTAAACAGCTCAAATGAGGTAAGATACATAAACAATTAACATGAATCCTAGCATATGGTGAATGTTCAGTAAATAGTAATTATATTAATACTGATGATACGATAATTCTATTAATCACATTGAAAAACTAGTGACTTAAAAATGGAGCTATTTGCAAAGTGAAATAGTCTTCAGAATCTCAAGCCATGAACTTTGTACCTACTTCACATTAAGACTAACAATTTTGAACATTTTATGGTGCATCATAAGGTAAAAAGGAGCATCATCATAATTGCATCATAATGCAGCACCCCTTGATGATTCATGGCATTCCAGAATATATGCCTGAAAAGGAGACAAACCCCATTTAAGTGCATGATTCTTTACATATTAAATGCTAAACTGAGACAAAGAGGGAAGTTTTCAAGAAATTTAAATATAATTGTAATTGTTTATCTTGATAAATTGATGGTTCCCTTACTTCATAGGAGATTAAGGGTAGCCCCAAGGGCAAATGCTCTTGTTAACCACATGATTTGCTGTCTAATATCTGAATTCTAATAATATTTTATATAGAGAGTGGGAACAAATTTAACTAGCTCTGCTAAAATGTGTGCTATAGAACCAAAAGTGTGATTATGTATTTGTTCATATAATTTACCTTGCATTTTTATAGATAGTGCCAGAGTCTAAATATTATATTATGGTTATTTTTATGAGTCAACATGAATCTCAAACTACAATTAAGAAAACCTCCAATGCATAAGTAACATTTCCTGTATTATTAACAAGTACATTTGTTCCACACTTTCCACCTTGGAATTTATTCATATAATTTCTATTTCCTTCAAAAACAGGCCTTAACTGAACTTGATTGTTGAGTACCTTGACATACTAGTAAAATCAAAGTAGTTTCTCTTTGTAGCCTTGACATGATAACTTCTGCAGAATGAGGATAGCAGATGGAATTGAAGGCAAATGGATGTTTGATGTGATAGAAACTAGTAAGCGTAATATACAATTAACTAGATAACAGTAAAAATGAATCCTCTAGGTAGTTCATTTAGTAACCAAATGTATTTTGAGAAGTAGGTACTCTTTGAGGCACTGGGGATAGAACTTTGAATAAGTCATTGTGTAACAGGATGGTTCCCAGGAAAAGGGGAATATCCAGGTTTCCTGCTCCACCCAAGGAAGGATGGAGCTGAGCAGGGAGAAAAAGAAGCTGGAGGAGAGAGTGGAGAAGGAAGAAGGGTGGAGCACGAGGAGACCTAGAAGAGACACTTGGAGCACAGCGACACGTGAAGAAGCAGCGCTGGCTTCTTGGTCCTGGACTGGTGGAAACAGATGTGGGTGAGAGGTTAACAATGGCAGCTTTTATCTTGATTTTGCTCCTCCTATAGCAGACTTACTGGTCCCTTCTTCCCCTTTTCTATGGGTCCCCATCAGAGGTGCCTTAGTCACCAAGGCTTTCAGCCATCAGTGGCCCTGCTTTGAGCCAACCCAGTTTGGCTGGACATTTCCCTACAAGGATGGGTGACTTTGGGCTCTTGATTTGGAAACTCTGTTCTTTCCCTTTTCTTTGTTGCACACTAATGTATTAAGGCTCCTTTCCGCTAATGGTATTGTGCCGAAAAGTATGTTTGTCTCAGTGTGGCAGATGGCAGAGCCATTTAGAGTGGGTAGATTTGGGGGTCCTGGGGTGCCCCTCACCCTGCCCTGTAACAATCGTGTCTTTGATTTAAAGGGCCTTACCTTCTACTAAGGGGAGACATGATAAATAGGAAACAATACATAAAATAATTTTAGGCTGTGAGACGTGATATAGAGGTTTTAGGCTAGTGGAAGACAATGATGAAAATGAATATAAGACAGCCCCTGCATTTAAGTAGTTCAGATTATTCTGGAGGAAATAGGATAAAATGAAGGGGAATGTCCTATTAAACATGAATAACAGTGTGGGAGAACAAAGATAGGCATGGAGAGGAAGAATGAATGTCTGAACAGATGTGTCTTTAATCAGAATCTCCAAAAATATTCTCCAAAAATATGGAGAATTTTAGGACATTGAAAAAAGAATTCATTCCACTAATTATTTCTCAAATACCCCTCTTAGTGCTGCTGGACAAGAGCTTTCTTTAGCTCTTATCCAAAGGTGAACAGACCAGAATCACCTGAGAACCTTTTCACAATGTATGCGCCATTCTCCTCTCTTGATTCGCTAGGTTTGGTTGTTGGGTCCAGATCTGAGTATGTTTTTACAGTACTCTCAAGAAAATTCTAATGCTCACCCTTGATTAAGAACTACCCCATTATGGTATGCATAAGGTTTTTTAAAAATCAAGTTTCCTACATTTAGACAAATTGTGAACTGGTGGGGATAAACATTCATGTATATGAAGTTTTGTAGAAATGTGAAGGACAAGAAATTAATTTCAACAAGAAAGATGAGAGTAAGTGGATGAAAACCTTATTTTGCATCTAAGAAACTCATGTGACAAACTGATCAAATACTATTCTTTTAACTAAGGAACATTCTGGTATTTTTAAATATATCTGAAAATGGAGGAAAAAGAAAACAAGTTACTTTGCATACCCATTCTGGATCCAATTTATCACATAAAGTAGAATTATTCCTACACCAAATTATTATGGATCCACACTAACTCCATTCTGAATGTAAGATGCTGAAGCCATCTTACACTTAATTCAGATGCATGTCACATTTAACATACTATTCTTTGTGAATTTAGGGTTTCAGAATTAGAATTGACATTTTATCATTTCAGAAAATCATATTTAAGTCAGGATGTTGAAGAGATCAGAGTCTTATTAAAGTTTCTTACAAAATACCAATTATAAACATTAAGTAATTATATCTTTGATTTTTTTATTGTGTTCAAAAAATAATTTGTACTTTAATAGTACAAAATAGTTAAAAAAATAGTTTGTACCTTACTTGTTTTCTTGCATTTTATCTATTTATTGAATCTTCAGATGTGTGTAAAGGCTAGTTTTCACAGTTGCTGGACTTTTTTTTTTTTTTTTGCCCTCTAGTTATTTAAGAATTGGAAACATGGATTCTTCTAAGAATTATACGGTCCTATGCTTAGTGATCAGATTTGATATGCTGTAATGACTTTAGAGAGTCTTTAAAACATCCATGCATTTTTAACAAAACTAGGTAATATTATGGATAAAGTGTGTTGTGCTTTCTCATAATGGTCTTGTTTCTGGTTTCAATGATATTAGCAGTTTTTGAATATCATGAATGAAGAAATTACTGACTTGTTTTGTGGGCCACTTCTGTCTGTCCTGGGCAGGTGTAGGTTAAACCACAAAGAAGTGGCCTTTGCTTGTCACATTTAGCAAACCATTCTGAATATGTGTGCTGATGTCACTTGGTCAGCATAAGAAAAATTATTTGTTCTATAATGTGAAAAACTAGCAACATATGTAGAACTTGCAGAAAAAGGAATTGGAAATGTAGTTATGAATTTTGCAAATATTGTGCATCCCTTAGTAGTCTTCCTTATATCAATTATTTTGTCTTAAATCTGAATTTTTGTACTTTGAAATGATTTTACCTTTTATGAAAGGTGTAATCTCATTCTAAGTTTTCTTTCCTTTAATAGGAATTTCCCAAATCATTTGTTTTGGTTGCTTCTCCAGCTAGTATTTTAAGATACCTTTGATATCTAGTTATGGGATTTTCAAACATTACCTTGTGTGACTAGAAGGAAATTCTTAAAATTTCAATGGTACAATTGGTCTGAGGTCATCCTGATATTGTGGTGAGGGAATGCTATTCCATGATAAAAAAAAAAATTGAAAGTTTTTTAAAAAGAAATATAAAATTGATGAAATGTTTCCATCTCAAAAATAGTGTTTATTAAAATTCTTATTGAAATAGAAAAATAGAAATTTTGAAGATATGTTTTGCCTGGAATGACATCTTTCAGGAAAGTCATACAGTTATTTTACTATCAGATTGATTAGGATATAATAACTTAAAAAAATCTGTTAAATTTTATGGTTCTAAATTTTCCTAATTTGAAAACCTGAAGATAAACCTACACTCATTTATAAAATATGCTTCATTTTATTTCCCTTAAAATAATATTGCAATCTTTAGAGAACAATTAGTTCCAATGGAGTTTTCCAGAGACATAACTAAAAGTTTATTTCTGCATTTATACCCTTTAGAGGACAACAAAGACATAACCACACATCCATTACATACATACATACACACAAGAAAAAAGAATAATAGCAGTGTAAGCATTATTTTTAAGAGTAAAACAAGGAAAGATACATAGTAAATACATATTGACATTTTAAAATGTATACCAATTACATAAAAAAATTAACAAAATGGTGTGTGCCAGTGACATTTTAAAATAATATATAAATATTCATATACACATTACTTATGTATGTTTCTATACATAGACATATAAACATTCTGGAAGGATATATAAATATATGCTAACAATGTTTATCTTTGGATAAGGAATTAATTGCTTATTTACATGCCTTACTATGTATACAAATATCATGTATTTCTTCTATTTTTAAGTTAAATAAAGCCAGTCTACACAAGAAGATGGTATTCCAAGAAAACTGATTTGACATGATTGCTACAATCAATTACATCACTTTTTCCAATGTGGATGTCAGTTTTGAAAGAAAATAATTCCTTAAGTCATCTGGTTTTCCCCACCGTTTCTTATCCTTGTACAGTTTTGTTTGCTCCCACATCTATGCTTTTTGGTGCAGTGATGGAATAGAGTGGGGTGGGTAAGTCTGGAGCATCTTCACCTTTAGACTTCATTTATTTAAGAGAAAAAACTTTTGTCTTTTAAGCCAGTGTTAGTTTTCTTTCTTTTTCTTTTTTAAAGATTTAGTTATTTATGCAAGCTGGGGTATAGGCCAGAGACCTGGGGCGGCGAGAGGTTTTACCAGAGACAGAGTGGGGAGCAGAACAGGCAGATCTACGGAGATCCAATGCTGAGGGGAGCAGCAGGTGAGGCAGGAGAGGTCTGCCCACCATGGGGAATCACCCCTGCTGGGCGTGGAACTTGCATCACTGCTGTCAACAGCTCCACAGCTGTGCCACCAGGGAGGCCCAGTGTTAGTTTTCTAATGTATGCAGCTGATCCCAATACTAAGTGGTTTGATAATCCATAAACACTGCCCTATTCATTATGAGCATCAACATCCTCCAGCCAGACCCACCAGAAACAGAGCTAAATAGTTGCAGTTAGGGAGAATGTACACCAAGGGAAACCATGGATATCTCTGTGAGTGCCAGAAAGGACATACTGATTTGGGCTTCTGTTGGGTAACTTGGTGAAGGTTGAAGGAGGAAGATTTTCTCTGAATTAGATGCTGTCAGGCAGTGAGAATAATTCTATGCTGGGTATATTTTTAAATGTTCCATAGACGAAAAGAGAAAAAAGCTGTAATTTAAAAGAATCAGCAGTCACTGATAGTAGTCAGAATAGGAGGAAATTTTGGTCACTGTTGTGGTTTGTACAATGTTCATGTTTTGTTTGTGTTTAAACATGATTATAGAGTGGTCTTGCTTTAGCCATAATCCACCATGGTCACAGAGTGGAATTGTTTGATGTTGATGATCTGTGAAATTATTTACATTTCAAATGAGAATATCAAGGCCAAGGTAATAGTACAAGCCTTACATGCCTTACTATGTATACAACTATCGTGTATTTCTTCTATTTTTAAGTTAAATAAAGCCAGTCTACACAAGAAGACGATATTCCAAGAAAACTGATTTGACATGATTGCTACAATCAATTACATCACTTTTCCAATGTGGATGTCAGTTTTGAAAGAAAGTAATTCCTTAAGTCATCTGGTTTTCCCCACCATTTCTTATCCTTGTACAGTTTTGATGTCAGGGACTCCTTTTTTCTTTCTCATTTGTAAGAGTACTTGGTACAGGGAAGGTACTCAATTACATTAGTTGGATACATTAACAAAAATATAGTAAACAAATAAAGGAAATCCATTTATTGTCTTCATTTCACAGTTGCTAAGGTATCATTTGAATGTGCATCATTTTTTTAAAATAAGAATTTCAATGCAAGAAAATAAGGTGGTGATTAAGTTACTGATTTCCAAAGCTAAAACTATCTAGAATGTTAATTAACCATTTCCAACATGAATACTTGTAAAAATAGGGGCAAGATGTATTTTCTTGATCTGGTCATCACCCTTAATTCCTAGCACAATTTTATATTGGATATTCTCAGTAAATAATATTATTTATTGTTGTATACATGTCCTGAGATAAGAATAGAATCCATTAAGTATTTTCTACATTAAAAAATAATTGGGAATTTATTGTTCTGAAACTATTAGTTTAGGTTTCTATTTCTCTTACAGTAAGAGTTAGTTATCCATGACTGGAAAGAGTACCATTAAGTTGTAAATATTATCATACAATTTAGATAGCATGTATCAAGTTATGCTCTAAGCACTGTATAGACTCACCTCACTGGATCTTCATAAAACTCTGTGAATAAATGTTGTCATTTCTATATAATAGATGAGGAAATCTAGGGTTCAAATAACTTGCTGTAGGTCATGCATTTATTTAATAGAGGTGGGATCCAAGCCCAGATTTCTTTGACCCAAAACCCATGCATTTACTCACTACTATAAATAATAGTTACATAGCACTAGGAATGCAGTAGGTGCTCCACAAATAATTTAATGGAATTAATTGTTTGATAAACTGAAATATTGATGATACCATAGTGTAAAAGACCTAGGAATAAGTTGACCTCTGAGTTTATAATAACTAATAGCGTATAACATCCATATAAAATAGCTCTAAAGGATTGAAATATCTCTCAGGCCTATAAGACATTGACTGCTTTAATAAAACTGAAGAACAAATCTGCCAATCAAAGGGGAGATTTAAGAAGACTAAAGTTGATTCTGTCCATCTGAACATATTTTCAGAAAAGGTCTTCTCTGACCCCAAGAGTTCATCTCATCTATTCTGCTATCTTCATTGAAAACATAGGTATATCCATACCACTCAACTTACTGATTAGAATTTCACTTCTCTAGTTGTCCAGGGTCAGCATAGAATAGTAGAATTATTGTAATCAGATATTACAGCAGTCATAATTCTCATGGTCATTGCTAAATTGACAACAGGATTTCTACCTCATTCTGTGCATGTTTGGTTAGAATACCTTTGAAAGTAAGATTGAATCTGCAAGAATTGCCCCAATGGTGTTCTGAGCCTACAAGTCATTCATAATTTCTTATGTACTATTAGTATTACTAAGTATATCCCAAGTATTGTGATAAGCCCCCTGATACAGAAGTAGCAAGCCAATGCTTTCAAACAGTTTACAGTGCAGAAATAGATCCAAATGAGAAGCAGACAATTGCAATGTATTGTGATAACTAACATGGTACTAAGAAAATTTCAAGGTACCCTGAGATCTACATTGTAAGAGAATATAGCCTAGACTTAGGAGATTCACCAAGGCTTCCAGAAGATGTGGTACATATACACAATGGAGTACTATTCAGCATGGAAAGAAGATAAACACATGCAATTTGCAGCGACATGGATGGAATTAGAGGGAATCATACTCAGTGAAATAAGCCAGAAAGAAAAAGAAAAATATCGAATGGTTTCACTTATAACAGGACTATAGGGAGGCTGGGTGGGAGAGAGACACTCAACGGTGGG